>JAJPWW010001031.1:562699-602021 GCA_028673005.1 Tanypteryx hageni
TGTTTGCGGGTGCGTGCGTGTGTGCGTGTTTGCATGCGTGCTTGTGCGTGCGTGTGCGCGTGTGCGTGTGTGTGTGCGTGTTTGCATGCGTGCGTTTGTTCGTGCGCGTGCGTGCGTGTGCGTGCGTGCGTACGCGTGCGTGTGCGTGTTCCTACGCGTGTGCGCGTGCGTGCGCGTTTGCCTGTGTGCGTGTGCGCGTGTGTGCGTGTGCGCGTGTGTGCGTGTGCGCGTGCGTACGTGTGCGCGCGTGCGGTCTTGTGCGCGCGTGCGTGCTTGTGCGTGCGTGTGCGCGTGTGTGCGTGCGTGTGCGTGCGCGCGTGAGTGTGTGCATTCGTGCGCGTGCGTGCGTGCGTGTGCGTGTTCGTGCGCGTGTGCGCGTGCGTGCGCCTGTGCGTGCGCGCGTGCGCGTGTTCGTGCGTGAGTGCCCGTGTGTGTGCGCGTGTGCGTGCGTGTGTGCGTGTTTGCATGCGTGCGTGTGTGCATATGCGTGCGTGCGTGTGCGTGCGTGCGTGAGTGTGCGTGCGTTCGTGCGCGTGCGTGTGGGTGCGTGCGTGCGTGTTCCTACGCGTGTGCGCGTGCGTGCGCGTGCGTGTAGGCGGGCGCGTGTGCGTGCGTGCGTGTGCGCGTGTGCGTGCGTGCGTGTGCGCGTGCGCTTGCGTGTGCGCGTGCGTGTAGGCGGGCGCGTGTGCGTGTGCGCGTGCGTGCGTTCGTGCGTGTGTGCGTGTGCGTGCGTGCGTGTGCGTGCGTGCGTGTGCGTGTTCCTACGCGTGTGCGCGTGCGTGCGCGTGTGCCTGTGTGCGTGTGCGCGTTTGCGCGTGTGTGCGTGCGCGCGTGCGTGATTGTGCGTGAAAGTGCGCGTGTGCGCGTGTGTGTGCGTGCGTGCGCGTGCGCGAGATTGTGTGCGTGCGTGCGTGCGCATGTGCGTGCGTGCGTGCGTGCGCGTGTGCGTGCATGTGTGCTTGTGCGCGTGTGCGCGTGTGTGCGTGTGCACGTGCGTGCGTGTGCGTGCGTGCGTGCTTGTGCGCGCGTGCGTGCTTGTGCGTGAAAGTGCGCGTGTGCGCGTGTGTGTGCGTGCGTGCGCGTGCGCGTTATTGCGCGTGTTCGTGCGTGCGTGCGTGCGCGTGTGCGTGCATGTGTGCGTGCGTGCGCGTGTGCGTGCGTGCGCGTGCCTGCGTGTGTGTGCGTGCGTGTGTGTGCGCGTGTGCACGTGCGTGCTTGTGCGCGCGTGCGTGCGTGTGCGTGCGTGTAAGCGTGTGCGTGCGTGTAAGCGTGTGCACGTGTGCGCGCGTGCGTGCCCGTGTGTGTTCGCGTGTGCGTGCGCGTGTGCGTGCGTGCGTTCGTGCGTGTGTGCGTGTGCGTGCGTGCGTGTGCGTGCGTGCGTGTGCGTGTTCCTACGCGTGTGCGCGTGCGTGCGCGTGTGCCTGTGTGCGTGTGCGCGTTTGCGCGTGTGTGCGTGCGCGTGCGTGCGTGTGTGTGCGTGCGTGAGTGTGTACGTTCGTGCGCGTGCGTGCGCCTGTGCGTGCGTGAGTGCCCGTGTGTGTGCGCGTGTGCGTGCGTGCGTGTGTGCGTGTTTGCATGCGTGCGTGTGTGCGTGCGTGCGCGTGTGCGTGCGTGCGCGTGCCTGCGTGTGCGTGCGTGAGTGCCCGTGTGTGTGCACTTGTGCGCGTGTGTACGCGTGTGAACGTGCGTGCTTGTGCGCGCCTGCGTGCGTGTGCGTGCGTGTAAGCGTGTGCGTGCGTGTAAGCGTGTGCGTGCGCGTGCGCGTGTGCGTGCGTGCGCGTGTGAGTGCGTGCGCGTGCGTGCGTGTGAGTGCGTGCATGTGTGTGCGTGCGTGATTGTGCGTGTTTGCATGCGTGCGTGTGTGCGTGCGTGCGTGCTTGTGCGTTCGTGTTTGCGGGTGCGTGCGTGTGTGCGTGTTTGCATGCGTGCCTGTGCGTGCGTGTGCGCGTCTGTGCGTGTGCGGGCTTGTGTGTGTGCGTGTGCGTGCGCGCGCGTGTGCGTTTGTGCGCGTGTGTGCGCGTGTGCGCGTGTGTGCGTGTGCACGTACGTGCGTGTGCGCGCGTGCGTGCATGTGCGTGCGCGTGCGCGTGATTGCGTGTGTGTGTGTGTGCGTGCGTGCGTGCGCGTGTGCGTGAGTGTGTGCGTGCGTGTGTGCGTGCGTGCGCGTGCGCGTGATTGCGTGTGTGTTTGCGTGCGTGCGTGCGCGTGTGCTTGAGTGTGTGCGTGCGTGTGTGCGTTTGAGCGTGTGTGCGTGCGTGCGTGCGTGTGCGTGTTCGTTCGCGTGTGCGCGTGCGTGCGCGTGTGAGTGCGTGCGCGTGCGTGCGTGTGAGTGCGTGCATGTGTGTGCGTGCGTGATTGTGCGTGTTTGCATGCGTGCGTGTGTGCGTGCGTGCGTGCTTGTGCGTTCGTGTTTGCGTGTGCGTGCGTGTGTGCATGTTTGCATGCGTGCGTGTGCGCGTGTGCGTGCGTGTGTGTGTGTTTGCATGCGTGCGTGTGTTCGTGCGCGTGCGTGCGTGTGCGTGCGTGCGTACGCGTGCGTTTGCGTGTTCCTACGCGTGTGCGCGTGCGTGCGCGTTTGCCTGTGTGCGTGAGCGCGTGTGTGCGTGTGCGCGTGTGTGCGTGTGCGCGTGCGTACGTGTGCGCGCGTGCGGTCTTATGCGCGCGTGCGTGCTTGTGCGTGCGTGTGCGCGTGTTTGCGTGCGTGTGCGTGCGCGCGTGAGTGTGTGCGTTCGTGCGCGTGCGTGCGTGCGTGTGCGTGTTCGTGCGCGTGTGCGCGTGCGTGCGCCTGTGCGTGCGCGCGTGCGCGTGTGCGTGCGTGAGTGCCCGTGTGTGTGCGCGTGTGCGTGCGTGTGTGCGTGTTTGCATGCGTGCGTGTGTGCAAATGCGTGCGTGCGTGCGTGCTTGTGTGCGCGTGCGTGCTTGTGCGTGAAAGTGCGCGTGTGCGCGTGTGTGTGCGTGCGTGCGAGTGCGCGTTATTGCGCGTGTTCGTGCGTGCGTGCGTGCGTGCGCGTGTGCGTGCATGTGTGCGTGCGTGCGCGTGTGCGTGCGTGCGCGTGCCTGTGTGTGTGTGCGTGCGTGTGTGTGCGCGTGTGCGCGTGTGCACGTGCGTGCTTGTGCGCGCGTGCGTGCGTGTGCGTGCGTGTAAGCGTGTGCGTGCGTGTAAGCGTGTGCGTGCGCGTGCGCGTGTGCGTGCGTGCGCGTGTGAGTGCGTGTGCGTGCGTGTGTGTGTGTTTGCATGCGTGCGTGTGTTCGTGCGCGTGCGTGCGTGTGCGTGCGTGCGTACGCGTGCGTTTGCGTGTTCCTACGCGTGTGCGCGTGCGTGCGCGTTTGCCTGTGTGCGTGAGCGCGTGTGTGCGTGTGCGCGTGTGAACGTGTGCGCGTGCGTACGTGTGCGCGCGTGCGGTCTTATGCGCGCGCGCGTGCTTGTGCGTGCGTGTGCGCGTGTTTGCGTGCGTGTGCGTGCGCGCGTAAGTTTGTGCGTTCGTGCGCATGCGTGCGTGCGTGTGCGTGTTCGTGCGCGTGTGCGCGTGCGTGCGCCTGTGCGTGCGCGCGTGCGCGTGTGCGTGCGTGAGTGCCCGTGTATGTGCGCGTGTGCGTGCGTGTGTGCGTGTTTGCATGCGTGCGTGTGTGCATATGCGTGCGTGCGTGTGCGTGCGTGCGTGAGTGTGCGTGCGTTCGTGCGCGTGCGTGTGAGTGCGTGCGTGCGTGTGCGTGTTCCTACGCGTGTGCGCGTGCGTGCGCGTGCGTGTAGGCGGGCGCGTGTGCGTGCGTGCGTGTGCGCGTGTGCGTGTGTGCGTGTGCGCGTGCGTGTGCGCGTGCGTGTGCGCGTGCGTGTAGGCGGGCGCGTGTACGTGTGCGCGTGTGTGCGTGTGCGTGTGTGCCTGTGTGTGTGTGCGCGTGTGCGTGCATGTGTGCGTGTTTGCATGCGTGCGTGTGTGCATATGCGTGCGTGCGTGCGTGCTTGTGTGCGCGTGCGTGCTTGTGCGTGAAAGTGCGCGTGTGCGCGTGTGTGTGCGTGCGTGCGCGTGCGCGTTATTGCGCGTGTTCGTGCGTGCGTGCGTGCGTGCGCGTGTGCGTGCATGTGTGCGTGCGTGCGCGTGTGCGTGCGTGCGCGTGCCTGCGTGTGTGTGCGTGCGTGTGTGTGCGCGTGTGCGCGTGTGCACGTGCGTGCTTGTGCGCGCGTGCGTGCGTGTGCGTGCGTGCAAGCGTGTGCGTGCGTGTAAGCGTGTGCGTGCGCGTGTGCGTGCGTGCGCGTGTGAGTGCGTGCGCGTGCGTGCGTGTGAGTGCGTGCATGTGTGTGCGTGCGTGATTGTGCGTGTTTGCATGCGTGCGTGTGTGCGTGCGTGCGTGCTTGTGCGTTCGTGTTTGCGTGTGCGTGCGTGTGCGCGTGCGTGTAGGCGGGCGCGTGTACGTGTGCGCGTGTGTGCGTGTGCGTGTGTGCCTGTGTGCGTGTGCGCGTGTGTGCGTGTGCGATGTGTGTGCGTGTGCGCGTGCGTGTGTGTGCACGCGTGCGTGCTTTTGCGAGCGCGTGTGCATGCGTGTGTGCGTTCGTGCGTGTCTGCGTGCGTGCGCGTTTGCGTGCATGCGCGTGTGCGTGCGGGCGTGTGTGTGCGTGCGTGTGTGCTTGCGTTCGTACGCATGCGTGCGCGTGTGAGTGCGTGCGCGTGCGTGCGTGTGAGTGCGTGCATGTGTGTGCGTGCGTGATTGTGCGTGTTTGCATGCGTGCGTGTGTGCGTGCGTGCTTGTGCGTTCGTGTTTGCGGGTGCGTGCGTGTGTGCGTGTTTGCATGCGTGCTTGTGCGTGCGTGTGCGCGTGTGCGTGCGTGTGTGCGTGCGTGTGTGCGTGTTTGCATGCGTGCGTTTGTTCGTGCGCGTGCGTGCGTGTGCGTGCGTGCGTACGCGTGCGTGTGCGTGTTCCTACGCGTGTGCGCTTGCGTGCGCGTTTGCCTGTGTGCGTGTGCGCGTGTGTGCGTGTGCGCGTGTGTGCGTGTGCGCGTGCGTACGTGTGCGCGCGTGCGGTCTTGTGCGCGCGTGCGTGCTTGTGCGTGTGTGTGCGCGTGTGTGCGTGCGTGTGCGTGCGCGCGTGAGTGTGTGCATTCGTGCGCGTGCGTGCGTGCGTGTGCGTGTGCGTGTTCGTGCGCGTGTGCGCGTGCGTGCGCGTGTGCGTGAGTGTGTGCGTTCGTGTGTGCGTGCGTGCGCGTGTGCGTGCGTGCGCGTGTGCGTGTTGGTGCGCGTGTGCGTGTTGGTGCGCGTGTGCGCGTGCGTGCGCGTGTGCGTGTGCGCGTGCGTACGTGCGTGCGCGCGTGCGGTCTTGTGCGCGCGTGCGTGCTTGTGCGTGCGTGTGCGTGCGTGCGTGCGCGTGCGCGTGATTGCGTGTGTGTTTGCGTGCGTGCGCGTGTGCGTGAGTGTGTGCGTGCGTGCGTGTGTGCGTTTGAGCGTGTGTGCGTGCGTGCGTGCGTGCGTGTGCGTGTTCGTGCGCGTGTGCGCGTGCGTGCGCGTGTGCGTGTGCGCGTGCGTACGTGCGTGCGCGCGTGCGCGGGCGTGCGTGCGCGCGTGCGCGTGTGCGCGCCCGTGTGTGTTCGCGTGTGCGTGCGTGTGTGCGCGTGTGCGTGCGTGTGTGCGTGCGTGCGTTCGTGCGTGTGTGCGTGTGCGTGCGTGCCTGTGCGTGCGTGCGTGTGCGTGCGTGCGTGTGCGTGTTCCTATGCGTGTGCGCGTGCGTGCGCGTGTGCCTGTGTGCGTGTGCGCGTTTGCGCGTGTGTGCGTGCGCGCGTGCGTGCTTGTGCGTGAAAGTGCGCGTGTGTGTGCGTGCGTGCGCGTGCGCGAGATTGTGTGCGTGCGTGCGCATGTGCGTGCGTGCGTGCGTGCGCGTGTGCGTGCATGTGTGCGTGCGTGCGCGTGCCTGTGTGCGTGTGCGTGTGTGCGCGTGTGCGCGTGTGCACGTGCGTGCGTGTGCGCGCGTGCGTGCTTGTGCGCGCGTGCGTGCTTGTGCGTGAAAGTGCGCGTGTGCGCGTGTGTGTGCGTGCGTGCGCGTGCGCGTTATTGCCCGTGTTCGTGCGTGCGTGCGTGCGCGTGTGCGTGCATGTAAGCGTGCGTGCGCGTGTGCGTGCGTGCGCGTGCCTGCGTGTGTGTGCGTGCGTGTGTGTGTGCGTGTGCGCGTGTGCACGTGCGTGCTTGTGCGCGCGTGCGTGCGTGTACGTGCGCGTGCGCGTGTGCGTGCGTGCGCGTGTGAGTGCGTGCGCGTGCGTGCGTGTGAGTGCGTGCATGTGTGTGCGTGCGTGATTGTGCGTGTTTGCATGCGTGCGTGTGTGCGTGCGTGCGTGCTTGTGCGTTCGTGTTTGCGTGTGCGTGCGTGTGTGCGTGTTTGCATGCGTGCGTGTGCGCGTGTGCGTGCGTGTGTGTGTGTTTGCATGCGTGCGTGTGTTCGTGCGCGTGCGTGCGTGTGCGTGTTCCTACGCGTGTGCGCGTGCGTGCGCGTTTGCCTGTGTGCGTGAGCGCGTGTGTGCGTGCGCGCGTGTGTGCGTGTGTGCGTGCGCGCGTGTGTGCGTGTGCGCGTGCGTACGTGTGCGCGCGTGCGGTCTTATGCGCGCGTGCGTGCTTGTGCGTGCGTGTGCGCGTGTGTGCGTGCGTGTGCGTGCGCGCGTGAGTGTGTGCATTCGTGCGCGTGCGTGCGTGCGTGTGCGTGTTCGTGCGCGTGTGCGCGTGCGTGCGTCTGTGCGTGCGCGCGTGCGCGTGTGCGTGCGTGAGTGCCCGTGTGTGTGCGCGTGTGCGTGCGTGTGTGCGTGTTTGCATGCGTGCGTGTGTGCATATGCGTGCGTGCGTGCGTGCTTGTGTGCGCGTGCGTGCTTGTGCGTGAAAGTGCGCGTGTGCGCGTGTGTGTGCGTGCGTGCGCGTGCGCGTTATTGCGCGTGTTCGTGCGTGCGTGCGTGCGTGCGCGTGTGCGTGCATGTGTGCGTGCGTGCGCGTGTGCGTGCGTGCGCGTGCCTGCGTGTGTGTGCGTGCGTGTGTGTGCGCGTGTGCGTGCGTGTAAGCGTGTGCGTGCGCGTGCGCGTGTGCGTGCGTGCGCGTGTGAGTGCGTGTGCGTGCGTGTGTGTGTGTTTGCATGCGTGCGTGTGTTCGTGCGCGTGCGTGCGTGTGCGTGCGTGCGTACGCGTGCGTTTGCGTGTTCCTACGCGTGTGCGCGTGCGTGCGCGTTTGCCTGTGTGCGTGTGCGCGTGTGTGCGTGTGCGCGTGTGTGCGTGTGCGCGTGCGTACGTGTGCGCGCGTGCGGTCTTGTGCGCGCGTGCGTGCTTGTGCGTGCGTGTGCGCGTGTTTGCGTGCGTGTGCGTGCGCGCGTAAGTTTGTGCGTTCGTGCGCATGCGTGCGTGCGTGTGCGTGTTCGTGCGCGTGTGCGCGTGCGTGCGCCTGTGCGTGCGCGCGTGCGCGTGTGCGTGCGTGAGTGCCCGTGTATGTGCGCGTGTGCGTGCGTGTGTGCGTGTTTGCATGCGTGCGTGTGTGCATATGCGTGCGTGCGTGTGCGTGCGTGTGTGCTTGTGCGCGTGTGCGCGTGTGTGCGTGTGCACGTGCGTGCGTGTGCGTGCGTGCGTGCTTGTGCGCGCGTGCGTGCTTGTGCGTGAAAGTGCGCGTGTGCGCGTGTGTGTGCGTGCGTGCGCGTGCGCGTTATTGCGCGTGTTCGTGCGTGCGTGCGTGCTTGCGCGTGTGCGTGCATGTGTGCGTGCGTGCGCGTGTGCGTGCGTGCGCGTGCCTGCGTGTGTGTGCGTGCGTGTGTGTGTGCGTGTGCGCGTGTGCGCGTGTGCACGTGCGTGCTTGTGCGCGCGTGCGTGCGTGTGCGTGCGTGTAAGCGTGTGCGTGCGTGTAAGCGTGTGCGTGCACGTGCGCGTGTGCGTGCGCGTGCGTGCGTGTGAGTGCGTGCATGTGTGTGCGTGCGTGATTGTGCGTGTTTGCATGAGTGCGTGTGTGCGTGTGTGCGTGCTTGTGCGTTCGTGTTTGCGTGTGCGTGCGTGTGTGCGTGTTTGTATGCGTGCGTGTGCGCGTGTGCGTGCGTGTGTGTGTGTTTGCATGCGTGCGTGTGTTCGTGCGCATGCGTGCGTGTGCGTGCGTGCGTACGCGTGCGTTTGCGTGTTCCTACGCGTGTGCGCGTGCGTGCGCGTTTGCCTGTGTGCGTGTTTGCATGCGTGCGTGTGTGCATATGCGTGCGTGCGTGTGCGTGCGCGCGTGAGTGTGTGCATTCGTGCGCGTGCGTGCGTGCGTGTGCGTGTTCGTGCGCGTGTGCGCGTGCGTGCGTCTGTGCGTGCGCGCGTGCGCGTGTGCGTGCGTGAGTGCCCGTGCGTGTGTGCGTGTTTGCATGCGTGCGTGTGTGCATATGCGTGCGTGCGTGTGCGTGCGTGCGTGAGTGTGCTTGCGTTCGTGCGCGTGCGTGTGAGTGCGTGCGTGCGTGTGCGTGTTCCTACGCGTGTGCGCGTGCGTGCGCGTGCGTGTAGGCGGGCGCGTGTGCGTGCGTGCGTGTGCGCGTGTGCGTGCATGCGTGTGCGCGTGCGCTTGCGTGTGCGCGTGCGTGTAGGCGGGCGCGTGTGCGTGTGCGCGTGCGTACGTGCGTGCGCGCGTGCGCGTGAGTACGTGCGTGCGCGCGTGCGCGTGAGTACGTGCGTGCGCGCGTGCGGTCTTGTGCGCGCGTGCGTGCTTGTGCGTGCGTGTGCGCGTGTGTGCGTGTGCGTGCGTGCGTGCGCGTGCGCGTGATTGCGTGTGTGTTTGCGTGCGTGCGTGCGCGTGTGTGTTCGCGTGTGCGTGCGCGTGTGCGTGCGTGTGTGGGCGTGTGCGTGCGTGTGTGCGTGCGTGCGTTCGTGCGTGTGTGCGTGTGCGTGAGTGCGTGTGCGTGCGTGCGTGCGCGTGCGTGTGCGTGTTCCTACGCGTGTGCGCGTGCGTGCGCGTGTGCCTGTGTGCGTGTGCGCGTTTGCGCGTGTGTGCGTGTGCGCGTGCGCGTGTGCGCGTGTGTGTGCGTGCGTGCGCGTGCGCGAGATTGTGTGCGTGCGTGCGTGCGCATGTGCGTGCGTGCGTGCGTGCGCGTGTGCGTGCATGTGTGCTTGTGCGCGTGTGCGCGTGTGTGCGTGTGCACGTGCGTGCGTGTGCGTGCGTGCGTGCTTGTGCGCGCGTGCGTGCTTGTGCGTGAAAGTGCGCGTGTGCGCGTGTGTGTGCGTGCGTGCGCGTGCGCGTTATTGCGCGTGTTCGTGCGTGCGTGCGTGCTTGCGCGTGTGCGTGCATGTGTGCGTGCGCGCGCGTGTGCGTGCGTGCGCGTGCCTGCGTGTGTGTGCGTGCGTGTGTGTGTGCGTGTGCGCGTGTGCGCGTGTGCACGTGCGTGCTTGTGCGCGCGTGCGTGCGTGTGCGTGCGTGTAAGCGTGTGCGTGCGTGTAAGCGTGTGCGTGCGCGTGCGCGTGTGCGTGCGCG
Source organism: Tanypteryx hageni (assembly GCA_028673005.1). Lineage (NCBI taxonomy): Eukaryota > Metazoa > Arthropoda > Insecta > Odonata > Petaluridae > Tanypteryx > Tanypteryx hageni. The sequence goes on from JAJPWW010001031.1 coordinate 572,137, forward strand.
TGCGTGCGTGTGAGTGCGTGCATGTGTGTGCGTGCGTGATTGTGCGTGTTTGCATGAGTGCGTGTGTGCGTGTGTGCGTGCTTGTGCGTTCGTGTTTGCGTGTGCGTGCGTGTGTGCGTGTTTGTATGCGTGCGTGTGCGCGTGTGCGTGCGTGTGTGTGTGTTTGCATGCGTGCGTGTGTTCGTGCGCATGCGTGCGTGTGCGTGCGTGCGTACGCGTGCGTTTGCGTGTTCCTACGCGTGTGCGCGTGCGTGCGCGTTTGCCTGTGTGCGTGTTTGCATGCGTGCGTGTGTGCATATGCGTGCGTGCGTGTGCGTGCGTGCGTGAGTGTGCGTGCGTTCGTGCGCGTGCGTGTGAGTGCGTGCGTGCGTGTGCGTGTTCCTACGCGTGTGCGCGTTCGTGCGCGTGCGTGTAGGCGGGCGCGTGTGCGTGCGTGCGTGTGCGCGTGCGCTTGCGTGTGCGCGTGCGTGTAGGCGGGCACGTGTGCGTGTGCGCGTGCGTACGTGCGTAGGAACACGCACACGCACGCACGCACTCACACGCACGCGCACGAACGCACGCACACTCACGCACGCACGCACACGCACGCACGCATATGCACACACGCACGCATGCAAACACGCACACACGCACGCACACGCGCACATACACGGGCACTCACGCACGCACACGCGCACGCGCACACGCACACACGCGCACACGCACACACGCGCTCACGCACACAGGCAAACGCGCACGCACGCGCACACGCGTAGGAACACGCAAACGCACGCGTACGCACGCACGCACACGCACGCACGCGCACGAACACACGCACGCATGCAAACACACACACACACGCACACGCACTCACACGCGCACGCACGCACACGCGCACGCGCACGCACACGCTTACACGCACGCACACGCTTACACGCACGCACACGCACGCACGCGCGCACAAGCACGCACGTGCACACGCGCACACGCGCACACGCGCACACACACGCACGCACACACACGCAGGCACGCGCACGCACGCACACGCGCACGCACGCACACATGCACGCACACGCGCACGCACGCACGCACGCACGAACACGCGCAATAACGCGCACGCGCACGCACGCACACACACGCGCACACGCGCACTTTCACGCACAAGCACGCACGCGCACACAAGCACGCACGCACGCACGCATATGCACACACGCACGCATGCAAACACGCACACACGCACGCACACGCGCACACACACGGGCACTCACGCACGCACACGCGCACGCGCGCACGCACAGGCGCACGCACGCGCACACGCGCACGAACACGCACACGCACGCACGCACGCGCACGAACGCACACACTCACGCGCGCACGCACACGCACGCAAACACGCGCACACGCACGCACAAGCACGCACGCGCGCATAAGACCGCACGCGCGCACACGTACGCACGCGCACACGCACACACGCGCACACGCACACACGCGCTCACGCACACAGGCAAACGCGCACGCACACACACAAGCCCGCACACGCACAGACGCGCACACGCACGCACAGGCACGCATGCAAACACGCACACACGCACGCACCCGCAAACACGAACGCACAAGCACGCACGCACGCACACACGCACGCATGCAAACACGCACAATCACGCACGCACACACATGCACGCACTCACACGCACGCACGCGCACGCACTCACACGCGCACGCACGCACACGCGCACGCGCACGCACACGCTTACACGCACGCACACGCTTACACGCACGCACACGCACGCAGGCGCGCACAAGCACGCACGTTCACACGCGTACACACGCGCACAAGTGCACACGCGCACACGCGCACACACACGGGCACTCACGCACGCACACGCAGGCACGCGCACGCACGCACACGCGCACGCACGCACACACGCACGCATGCAAACACGCACACACGCACGCACGCACACGCGCACACACACGGGCACTCACGCACGCACAGGCGCACGCACGCGCACGAACGTACACACTCACGCACGCACACACACGCACGCACGCGCACGCACACACGCGCAAACGCGCACACGCACACAGGCACACGCGCACGCACGCGCACACGCGTAGGAACACGCACACGCACGCACGCACACGCACGCACGCACACGCACACACGCACGAACGCACGCACGCACACTCGCACGCACACGCGAACACACACGGGCACGCACGCGCGCACACGCGCACGCGCGCACGCACGCCCGCGCACGCGCGCACGCACGTACGCACGAACGCACGCACGCGCACACGCACGCGCACACGCGCACGAACACGCACACGCACACACGCACGCACGCACACACGCTCAAACGCACACACGCACGCACACACACACTCACGCACACGCGCACGCACGCACGCAAACACACACGCAATCACGCGCACGCGCACGCACGCCCGCGCACGCGCGCACGCACGTACGCACGCGCACACGCGCACGCACGCGCACACGCGAACGAACACGCACACGCACGCACGCACGCACGCACGCACACACGCTCAAACGCACACACGCACGCACGCACACACTCACGCACACGCGCACGCACGCACGCAAACACACACGCAATCACGCGCACGCGCGCACGCACGTACGCACGCGCACACGCGCACGCACGCGCACACGCGCACCAACACGCACACGCGCACCAACACGCACACGCGCACGCACGCACACGCGCACGCACGCACACACGCACGCACACACTCACGCACACGCGCACGCACGCACACACACACACACACGCAATCACGCGCACGCGCACGCACATGCACGCACGCGCGCACACGCACGCACGCACTCACACGCACGCGCACGAACGCACGCACACTCACGCACGCACGCACACGCACGCACGCACGCACGCACACGCAAACACGAACGCACAAGCACGCACACACGCACACACGCACGCATGCAAACACGCACAATCACGCACGCACACACATGCGCGCACTCACACGCACGCACACGCTTACACGCACGCACACGCACGCACGCACACGCACGCACGCGCGCACAAGCACGCACGTGCACACGCGCACACGCGCACACGCGCGCACACACGCACGCACACACACGCAGGCACGCACACGCGCACGCACACACACATGCACGCACACGCGCACGCACGCACGCACGCACGAACACGCGCAATAACGCGCACGCGCACGCACGCACACACACGCGCACACGCGCACTTTCACGCACAAGCACGCACGCGCACACAAGCACGCACGCACGCACGCATATGCACACACGCACGCATGCAAACACGCACACACGCACGCACACGCGCACACACACGGGCACTCACGCACGCACACGCGCACGCGCGCACGCACAGGCGCACGCACGCGCACACGCGCACGAACACGCACACGCACGCACGCACGCGCACGAACGCACACACTCACGCGCGCACGCACACGCACGCAAACACGCGCACACGCACGCACAAGCACGCACGCGCGCGTAAGACCGCACGCGCGCACACGTACGCACGCGCACACGCACACACGCGCACACGCACACACGCGCTCACGCACACAGGCAAACGCGCACGCACGCGCACACGCGTAGGAACACGCAAACGCACGCGTACGCACGCACGCACACGCACGCACGCGCACGAACACACGCACGCATGCAAACACACACACACGCACGCACACGCGCACACGCTCGCATGCAAACACGCACACACGCAAGCACACGCAAACACGAACGCACAAGCACGCACGCACGCACACACGCACGCATGCAAACACGCACAATCACGCACGCACACACATGCACGCACTCACAGGCACGCACGCGCACGCACTCACACGCGCACGCACGCACACGCGCACGCGCACGCACAAGCACGCACGCGCGCACAAGACAGCACGCGCGCACGCACGTACTCACGCGCACGCGCGCACGCACGTACGCACGCGCACACGCGCACCAACACGCACACGCGCACCAACACGCACACGCGCACGCACGCACACGCGCACGCACGCACACACGCACGCACACACTCACGCACACGCGCACGCACGCACGCACACACACACACACACACACGCAATCACGCGCACGCGCACGCACGCACTCACATGCGCACACGCGCACACGCACGCATATGCACGCACGCGCGCACAAGCACGCACGCGCGCACACGCACGCACGTGCACACGCACACACGCGCACACGCGCACACACGCACACAAACGCACACGCGCGCGTACGCACACGCACACACACAAGCCCGCACACGCACAGACGCGCACACGCACGCACAAGCACGCATGCAAACACGCACAAACGCACGCACACGCAAACACGAACGCACAAGCACGCACGCACGCACACACGCACGCATGCAAACACGCACAATCACGCACGCACACACATGCACGCACTCACACGCACGCACGCGCACGCACTCACACGCACACGCGCACGCACACGCTTACACGCACGCACACGCTTACACGCACGCACACGCACGCACGCGCGCACAAGCACGCACGTGCACACGCGCACACGCGCACACACGCGCACACGCGCACACGCACACACACACGCACGCACACACACGCAGACACGCGCACGCACGCACACGCGCACGCACGCACACACGCACGCACGCACACACGCACGCATGCAAACACGCACACACGCACGCACGCACACGCGCATGCACACGCTCTCGCAAAAGCACGCACGCGTGCACACACACGCACGCGCACACGCACACACGTGCACACGCACACACGCGCACACGCACGCACGCACACACTCACGCACACGCGCACGCACGCACACAAACGCACGCACGCGCAAGCACACGCGCACGCACGCACACGCGCACGCACACGCGCACGCACGCACACACGCACGCACGCACACACTCACGCACACGCGCACGCACGCACGCACGCACACACACACACACACACGCAATCACGCGCACGCGCACGCACGCACACACACGCACACACGCGCACACGCACGCACAAGCACGCACGCGCGCACAAGACCGCACGCGCGCACACGTACGCACGCGCACACGCACACACGCGCACACACACACACGCGCACACGCACACAGGCAAACGCGCACGCACGCGCACACGCGTAGGAACACGCACACGCACGCGTACGCACGCACGCACACGCACGCACGCGCACGAACAAACGCACGCATGCAAACACGCACAAACGCACGCACACGCGCACACGCACGCACAAGCACGCATGCAAACACGCACACACGCACGCACCCGCAAACACGAACGCACAAGCACGCACGCACACACGCACGCATGCAAACACGCACAATCACGCACACGCACGCACGCACGCGCACGAATGCACACACTCACGCGCGCACGCACACGCACGCACACACGCGCACACGCACGCACAAGCACGCACGCGCGCATAAGACCGCACGCGCGCACACGTACGCACGCGCACACGCACACACGCGCACACGCGCTCACGCACACAGGCAAACGCGCACGCACGCGCACACGCGTAGGAACACGCACACGCACGCACGCGCACGAACACACGCACGCATGCAAACACACACACACACACGCACACGCGCACACGCACGCATGCAAACACGAACACACGCACGCACACGCAAACACGAACGCACAAGCACGCACGCACGCACACACGCACGCATGCAAACACGCACAATCACGCACGCACACACATGCACGCACACGCGCACGCACGCACGCACGCACATGCGCACGCACGCACGCACACAATCTCGCGCACGCGCACGCACGCACACACACGCGCACACGCGCACTTTCACGCACAAGCACGCACGCGCGCACGCACACACGCGCAAACGCGCACACGCACACAGGCACACGCGCACGCACGCGCACACGCGTAGGAACACGCACACGCACGCACGCACACGCACGCACGCACACGCACGCACGCACACGCACACACGCACGAACGCACGCACGCACACACGCACGCACACGCGCACACACGCACGCACACGCGCACGCACACGCGAAAACACACGGGCGCGCACACGCGCACGCGCGCACGCACGCCCGCGCACGCGCGCACGCACGTACGCACGCGCACACGCACACGCGCACGAACACGCACACGCACGCACGCACGCACGCACACACGCTCAAACGCACACACGCACGCACGCACACACTCACACACACGCGCACGCACGCAAACACACACGAAATCACGCGCACGCGCACGCACGCACGCACACGCGCACACGCGCACACGCACGCACAAGCACGCACGCGCGCACAAGACCGCACGCGCGCACGGACGTACGCACGCGCACACGCACACGCGCACGCACGCGCACACGCGCTTCAACACGCACACGCGCACGCACGCACACGCGCACGCACGCACACACGCACGCACACACTCACGCACACGCGCACGCACGCGCACACACGCACGAACACGCACGCACGCACGCGCACGAATGCACACACTCACGCGCGCACGCACACGCACGCACACACGCGCACACGCACGCACAAGCACGCACGCGCGCACAAGACCGCACGCGCGCACACGTACGCACGCGCACACGCACACACGCGCAAACGCACACACGCGCACACGCACACAGGCAAACGCGCAAGCACGCGCACACGCGTAGGAACACGCACACGCACGCACGCGCACGAACACACGCACGCATGCAAACACACACACACACGCACGCACACGCGCACACGCACGCATGCAAACACGCACACACGCACGCACACGCAAACACGAACGCACAAGCACGCACGCACGCACACACGCACGCATGCAAACACGCACAATCACGCACGCACACACATGCACGCACTCACACGCACGCACGCGCACGCACTCACACGCGCACGCACGCACACGCGCACGCGCACGCACACGCACGCACGCGCGCACAAGCACGCACGTGCACACGCGCACACGCACACACACACGCACGCACACACACACAGGCACGCACGCACACATGCACGCACACGCGCACGCACGCACGCACACATGCACGCACACGCGCACGCACGCACGCACGCACATGCGCACGCACGCACGCACACAATCTCGCGCACGCGCACGCACGCACACACACGCGCACACGCGCACTTTCACGCACAAGCACGCACGCGCGCACGCACACACGCGCAAACGCGCACACGCACACAGGCACACGCGCACGCACGCGCACACGCGTAGGAACACGCACACGCACGCACGCACACGCACGCACGCACACGCACACACGCACGAACGCACGCACGCACACACGCACGCACACGCGCACGCACACGCGAACACACACGGGCGCGCACACGCGCACGCGCGCACGCACGCACGTACGCACGCGCACACGCGCACGCACGCGCACACGCGCACGAACACGCACACGCACGCACGCACGCACGCACACACGCTCAAACGCACACACGCACGCACGCACACACTCACGCACACGCGCACGCACGCAAACACACACGCAATCACGCGCACGCGCACGCACGCACGCACACGCGCACACGCGCACACGCACGCACAAGCACGCACGCGCGCACAAGACCGCACGCGCGCACGCACGTACGCACGCGCACACGCACACGCGCACGCACGCGCACACGCGCACCAACACGCACACGCGCACCAACACGCAGACGCGCACGCACGCACACGCGCACGCACGCACACACGCACGCACACACTCACGCACACGCGCACGCACGCGCACACGCGCACGAACACGCACACGCACGCACGCACGCGCACGAATGCACACACTCACGCGCGCACGCACACGCACGCACACACGCGCACACGCACGCACAAGCACGCACGCGCGCACAAGACCGCACGCGCGCACACGTACGCACGCGCACACGCACACACGCGCACACGCACACACGCGCACACGCACACAGGCAAACGCGCACGCACGCGCACACGCGTAGGAACACGCACACGCACGCGTACGCACGCACGCACACGCACGCACGCGCACGAACAAACGCACGCATGCAAACACGCACACACGCACGCACACGCGCACACGCACGCACAAGCACGCATGCAAACACGCACACACGCACGCACCCGCAAACACGAACGCACAAGCACGCACGCACACACGCACGCATGCAAACACGCACAATCACGCACGCACACACATGCACGCACTCACACGCACGCGCGCGCACGCACTCACACGCGCACGCATGCGTACGAACGCAAGCACACACGCACGCACACACACGCACGCACGCACACGCGCATGCACGCAAACGCGCACGCACGCAGACACGCACGAACGCACACACGCATGCACACGCGCTCGCAAAAGCACGCACGCGTGCATACACACGCACGCGCACACGCACACACATCGCACACGCACACACGCGCACACGCACACAGGCACACACGCACACGCACACACGCGCACACGTACACGCGCCCGCCTACACGCACGCGCACACGCACGCGCACACGCACGCACGCACACGCGCACACGCACGCACGCACACGCGCACACGCACGCACGCACACGCGCCCGCCTACACGCACGCGCACGCACGCGCACACGCGTAGGAACACGCACACGCACGCACGCACTCACACGCACGCGCACGAACGAACGCACACTCACGCACGCACGCATATGCACACACGCACGCATGCAAACACGCACACACGCACGCACACGCGCACATACACGGGCACTCACGCACGCACACGCGCACGCGCGCACGCACAGGCGCACGCACGCGCACACGCGCACGAACACGCACACGCACGCATGCACGCGCACGAACGCACACACTCACGCGCGCACGCACACGCACGCAAACACGCGCACACGCACGCACAAGCACGCACGCGCGCATAAGACCGCACGCGCGCACACGTACGCACGCGCACACGCACACACGCGCACACGCACACACGCGCTCACGCACACAGGCAAACGCGCACGCACGCGCACACGCGTAGGAACACGCAAACGCACGCGTACGCACGCACGCACACGCACGCACGCGCACGAACACACGCACGCATGCAAACACACACACACGCACGCACACGCGCGCACGCACGCATGCAAACACGCACACACGCACGCACACGCAAACACTAACGCACAAGCACGCACGCACGCACACACGCACGCATGCAAACACGCACAATCACGCACGCACACACATGCACGCACTCACACGCACGCACGCGCACGCACTCACACGCGCACGCACGCACACGCGCACGCACACGCTTACACGCACGCACACGCTTACACGCACGCACACGCACGCACACACACGCAGGCACGCGCACGCACGCACACGCGCACGCACGCACACATGCACGCACACGCGCACGCACGCACGCACGCACGAACACGCGCAATAACGCGCACGCGCACGCACGCACACACACGCGCACACGCGCACTTTCACGCACAAGCACGCACGCGCGCACAAGCACGCACGCACGCACACGCACGCACGTGCACACGCACACACGCGCACACGCGCACAAGCACACATGCACGCACACGCGCACGCACGCACGCACGCACATGCGCACGCACGCACGCACACAATCTCGCGCACGCGCACGCACGCACACACACGCGCACACGCGCACTTTCACGCACAATCACGCACGCGCGCACGCACACACGCGCAAACGCGCACACGCACACAGGCACACGCGCACGCACGCGCACATGCGTAGGAACACGCACACGCACGCACGCACACGCACGCACGCACACACGCACGAACGCACGCACGCACACACGCACGCACACGCGCACACACGCACGCACACGCGCACGCACACGCGAACACACACGGGCGCGCACACGCGCACGCGCGCACGCACGCCCGCGCACGCGCGCACGCACGTACGCACGCGCACACGCACACGCGCACGCACGCGCACACGCGAACGAACACGCACACGCACGCACGCACGCACACACGCTCAAACGCACACACGCACGCACGCACACACTCACGCACACGCGCACGCACGCACGCAAACACACACGCAATCACGCGCACGCGCGCATGCACGTACGCACGCGCACACGCGCACGCACGCGCACACGCGCACCAACACGCACACGCGCACCAACACGCACACGCGCACGCACGCACACGCGCACGCACGCACACACGCACGCACACACTCACGCACACGCGCACGCACGCACACACACACACGCAATCACGCGCACGCGCACGCACATGCACGCACGCGCGCACAAGCACGCACGCGCGCACACGCACGTACGTGCACACGCACACACGCGCACACGCGCACACGCGCACACACGCGCACAAACGCACACGCGCGCGCACGCACACGCACACACACAAGCCCGCACACGCACAGACGCGCACACGCACGCACAGGCACGCATGCAAACACGCACACACGCACGCACCCCGCAAACACGAACGCACAAGCACGCACGCACGCACACACGCACGCATGCAAACACGCACAATCACGCACGCACACACATGCACGCACTCACACGCACGCACGCGCACGCACTCACACGCGCACGCACGCACACGCGCACGCGCACGCACACGCTTACACGCACGCACACGCTTACACGCACGCACACGCACGCAGGCGCGCACAAGCACGCACGTTCACACGCGTACACACGCGCACAAGTGCACACGCGCACACGCGCACACGCGCACACACACGGGCACTCACGCACGCACACGCAGGCACGCGCACGCACGCACACGCGCACGCACGCACACACGCACTCATGCAAACACGCACACACGCGCTCACGCACACAGGCAAACGCGCACGCACGCGCACACGCGTAGGAACACGCACACGCACGCACGCGCACGAACACACGCACGCATGCAAACACACACGCACGCACGCACACGCGCACACGCACGCATGCAAACACGCACACACGCACGCACACGCAAACACGAACGCACAAGCACGCACGCACGCACACACGCACGCATGCAAACACGCACAATCACGCACGCACACACATGCACGCACTCACACGCACGCACGCGCACGCACTCACACGCGCACGCACGCACACGCGCACGCGCACGCACACGCACGCACGCGCGCACAAGCACGCACGTGCACACGCGCACACGCACACACACACGCACGCACACACACGCAGGCACGCACGCACACATGCACGCACACGCGCACGCACGCACGCACGCACGCACGCACGCACACATGCACGCACACGCGCACGCACGCACGCACGCACATGCGCACGCACGCACGCACACAATCTCGCGCACGCGCACGCACGCACACACACGCGCACACGCGCACTTTCACGCACAAGCACGCACGCGCGCACGCACACACGCGCAAACGCGCACACGCACACAGGCACACGCGCACGCACGCGCACACGCGTAGGAACACGCACACGCACGCACGCACACGCACGCACGCACACACGCACGAACGCACGCACACACGCACGCACACGCGCACACACGCACGCACACGCGCACGCACACGCGAACACACACGGGCGCGCACACGCGCACGCGCGCACGCACGCCCGCGCACGCGCGCACGCACGTACGCACGCGCACACGCACACGCGCACGCACGCGCACACGCGCACGAACACGCACACGCACGCACGCACGCACACACGCTCAAACGCACACACGCACGCATGCACACACTCACGCACACGCGCACGCACGCAAACACACACGCAATCACGCGCACGCGCACGCACGCACGCACACGCGCACACGCGCACACGCACGCACAAGCACGCACGCGCGCACAAGACCGCACGCGCGCACGCACGTACGCACGCGCACACGCACACGCGCACGCACGCGCACACGCGCACCAACACGCACACGCGCACCAACACGCACACGCGCACGCACGCACACGCGCACGCACGCACACACGCACGCACACACACGTGTTTGCGTGCGTGTGCGTGCGCGCGTGAGTGCGTGTGCGCGTGTGTGCGTGTGCGATGTGTGTGCGTGTGCGCGTGCGTGTGTGTGCACGCGTGCGTGCTTTTGCGAGCGCGTGTGCATGCGTGTGTGCGTTCGTGCGTGTCTGCGTGCGTGCGCGTTTGCGTGCATGCGCGTGTGCGTGCGTGCGTGTGTGTGCGTGCGTGTGTGCTTGCGTTCGTACGCATGCGTGCGCGTGTGAGTGCGTGCGCGCGCGTGCGTGTGAGTGCGTGCATGTGTGTGCGTGCGTGATTGTGCGTGTTTGCATGCGTGCGTGTGTGCGTGCGTGCTTGTGCGTTCGTGTTTGCGGGTGCGTGCGTGTGTGCGTGTTTGCATGCGTGCTTGTGCGTGCGTGTGCGCGTGTGCGTGCGTGTGTGCGTGTTTGCATGCGTGCGTTTGTTCGTGCGCGTGCGTGCGTGTGCGTGCGTGCGTACGCGTGCGTGTGCGTGTTCCTACGCGTGTGCGCGTGCGTGCGCGTTTGCCTGTGTGCGTGTGCGCGTGTGTGCGTGTGCGCGTGTGTGCGTGTGCGCGTGCGTACGTGTGCGCGCGTGCGGTCTTGTGCGCGCGTGCGTGCTTGTGCGTGCGTGTGCGCGTGTGTGCGTGCGTGTGCGTGCGCGCGTGAGTGTGTGCATTCGTGCGCGTGCGTGCGTGCGTGTGCGTGTTCGTGCGCGTGTGCGCGTGCGTGCGCGTGTGCGTGAGTGTGTGCGTGCGTGTGTGCGTGCGTGCGCGTGTGTGTGCGTGCGCGTGTGCGTGTTGGTGCGCGTGTGCGTGTTGGTGCGCGTGTGCGCGTGCGTGCGCGTGTGCGTGTGCGCGTGCGTACGTGCGTGCGCGCGTGCGGTCTTGTGCGCGCGTGCGTGCTTGTGCGTGCGTGTGCGCGTGTGCGCGTGTGCGTGCGTGCGTGCGCGTGCGCGTGATTGCGTGTGTGTTTGCGTGCGTGCGCGTGTGCGTGAGTGTGTGCGTGCGTGCGTGTGTGCGTTTGAGCGTGTGTGCGTGCGTGCGTGCGTGCGTGTGCGTGTTCGTGCGCGTGTGCGCGTGCGTGCGCGTGTGCGTGTGCGCGTGCGTACGTGCGTGCGTGCGCGCCCGTTTGTGTTCGCGTGTGCGTGCGCGTGTGCGTGCGTGTGTGCGTGCGTGCGTTCGTGCGTGTGTGCGTGTGCGTGCGTGCGTGTGCGTGCATGTGTGTGCGTGCGTGATTGTGCGTGTTTGCATGCGTGCGTGTGTGCGTGCGCGCGTGCGCGTGAGTACGTGCGTGCGCGCGTGCGGTCTTGTGCGCGCGTGCGTGCTTGTGCGTGCGTGTGCGCGTGTGCGCGTGTGCGTGCGTGCGTGCGTGCGTGCGCGTGATTGCGTGTGTGTTTGCGTGCGTGCGCGTGTGCGTGAGTGTGTGCGTGCGTGCGTGTGTGCGTTTGAGCGTGTGTGCGTGCTTGCGTGCGTGCGCGTGTGCGTGCGTGTGTGCGTGCGTGCGTTCGTGCGTGTGTGCGTGTGCGTGCGTGCGTGTGCGTGCGTGCGTGCGCGTGCGTGTGCGTTTTCCTACGCGTGTGCGCGTGCGTGCGCGTGTGCCTGTGTGCGTGTGCGCGTTTGCGCGTGTGTGCGTGCGCGCGTGCGTGCTTGTGCGTGAAAGTGCGCGTGTGCGCGTGTGTGTGCGTGCGTGCGCGTGCGCGAGATTGTGTGCGTGCGTGCGTGCGCATGTGCGTGCGTGCGTGCGCGTGTGCGTGCATGTGAGCTTGTGCGCGTGTGCGCGTGTGTGCGTGTGCACGTGCGTGCGTGTGCGTGCGTGCGTGCTTGTGCGCGCGTGCGTGCTTGTGCGTGAAAGTGCGCGTGTGCGCGTGTGTGTGCGTGCGTGCGCGTGCGCGTTATTGCGCGTGTTCGTGCGTGCGCGTGTGCGTGCATGTGTGCGTGCGTGCGCGTGTGCGTGCGTGCGCGTGTGCGTGCGTGCGCGTGCCTGCGTGTGTGTGCGTGCGTGTGTGTGCGCGTGTGCGCGTGTGCACGTGCGTGCTTGTGCGCGCGTGCGTGCGTGTGCGTGCGTGTAAGCGTGTGCGTGCGTGTAAGCGTGTGCGTGCGCGTGTGCGTGCGTGCGCGTGTGAGTGCGTGCGCGTGCGTGCGTGTGAGTGCGTGCATGTGTGTGCGTGCGTGATTGTGCGTGTTTGCATGCGTGCGTGTGTGCTTGCGTGCGTGCTTGTGCGTTCGTGTTTGCGTGTGCGTGCGTGTGTGCGTGTTTGCATGCGTGCGTGTGCGCGTGTGCGTGCGTGTGTGTGTGTTTGCATGCGTGCGTGTGTTCGTGCGCGTGCGTGCGTGTGCGTGCGTGCGTACGCGTGCGTTTGCGTGTTCCTATGCGTGTGCGCGTGCGTGCGCGTTTGCCTGTGTGCGTGAGCGCGTGTGTGCGTGTGCTCGTGTGTGCGTGTGCGCGTGCGTACGTGTGCGCGCGTGCGGTCTTATGCGCGCGTGCGTGCTTGTGCGTGCGTGTGCGCGTGTTTGCGTGCGTGTGCGTGCGCGCGTGAGTGTGTGCGTTCGTGCGCGTGCGTGCGTGCGTGTGCGTGTTCGTGCGCGTGTGCGCGTGCGTGCGCCTGTGCGTGCGCGCGTGCGCGTGTGCGTGCGTGAGTGCCCGTGTATGTGCGCGTGTGCGTGCGTGTGTGCGTGTTTGCATGCGTGCGTGTGTGCATATGCGTGCGTGCGTGTGCGTGCGTGCGTGAGTGTGCGTGCGTTCGTGCGCGTGCGTGTGAGTGCGTGCGTGCGTGTGCGTGTTCCTACGCGTGTGCGCGTGCGTGCGCGTGCGTGTAGGCGGGCGCGTGTGCGTGCGTGCGTGTGCGCGTGTGCGTGCGTGCGTGTGCGCGTGCGTGTGCGCGTGCGTGTAGGCGGGCGCGTGTACGTGTGCGCGTGTGTGCGTGTGCGTGTGTGCCTGTGTGCGTGTGCGCGTGTGTGAGTGTGCACGCGTGCGTGCTTTTGCGAGCGCGTGTGCATGCGTGTGTGCGTTCGTGCGTGTCTGCGTGCGTGCGCGTTTGCGTGCATGCGCGTGTGCGTGCGTGCGTGTGTGTGCGTGCGTGTGTGCTTGCGTTCGTACGCATGCGTGCGCGTGTGAGTGCGTGCGCGTGCGTGCGTGTGAGTGCGTGCATGTGTGTGCGTGCGTGATTGTGCGTGTTTGCATGCGTGCGTGTGTGCGTGCGTGCTTGTGCGTTCGTGTTTGCGGGTGCGTGCGTGTGTGCGTGTTTGCATGCGTGCTTGTGCGTGCGTGTGCGCGTGTGCGTGCGTGTGTGCGTGTTTGCATGCGTGCGTTTGTTCGTGCGCGTGCGTGCGTGTGCGTGCGTGCGTACGCGTGCGTGTGCGTGTTCCTACGCGTGTGCGCGTGCGTGCGCGTTTGCCTGTGTGCGTGTGCGCGTGTGTGCGTGTGCGCGTGTGTGCGTGTGCGCGTGCGTACGTGTGCGCGCGTGCGGTCTTGTGCGCGCGTGCGTGCTTGTGCGTGCGTGTGCGCGTGTGTGCGTGCGTGTGCGTGCGCGCGTGAGTGTGTGCATTCGTGCGCGTGCGTGCGTGCGTGTTCGTGCGCGTGTGCGCGTGCGTGCGCGTGTGCGTGAGTGTGTGCGTGCGTGTGTGCGTGCGAGCGCGTGTGCGTGAGTGCGCGTGTGCGTGTTGGTGCGCGTGTGCGCGTGCGTGCGCGTGTGCGTGTGCGCGTGCGTACGTGCGTGCGCGCGTGCGGTCTTGTGCGCGCGTGCGTGCTTGTGCGTGCGTGTGCGCGTGTGCGCGTGTGCGTGCGTGCGTGCGCGTGCGCGTGATTGCGTGTGTGTTTGCGTGCGTGCGCGTGTGTGTGAGTGTGTGCGTGCGTGCGTGTGTGCGTTTGAGCGTGTGTGCGTGCGTGCGTGTGCGTGTTCGTGCGCGTGTGCGTGTACGCGTGCGTACGTGCGTGCGCGCGTGCGCGGGCGTGCGTGCGTGCTTGTGCGTGCGTTTGCGCGTGTTTGCGTGCGTGTGCGTGCGCGCGTGAGTGTGCGCGTTCGTGCGCGTGCGTGCGTGCGTGTGCGTGTTCGTGCGCGTGTGCGCGTGCGTGCGCCTGTGCGTGCGCGCGTGCGCGTGTGCGTGCGTGAGTGCCCGTGTATGTGCGCGTGTGCGTGCGTGTGTGCGTGTTTGCATGCGTGCGTGTGTGCATATGCGTGCGTGCGTGTGCGTGCGTGCGTGAGTGTGCGTGCGTTCGTGCGCGTGCGTGTGAGTGCGTGCGTGCGTGTGCGTGTTCCTACGCGTGTGCGCGTGCGTGCGCGTGCGTGTAGGCGGGCGCGTGTGCGTGCGTGCGTGTGCGCGTGTGCGTGCGTGCGTGTGCGCGTGCGTGTGCGCGTGCGTGTAGGCGGGCGCGTGTACGTGTGCGCGTGTGTGCGTGTGCGTGTGTGCCTGTGTGCGTGTGCGCGTGTGTGCGTGTGCGATGTGTGTGCGTGTGCGTGTGTGCCTGTGTGCGTGTGCGCGTGTGTGCGTGTGCGATGTGTGTGCGTGTGCGCGTGCGTGTGTGTGCACGCGTGCGTGCTTTTGCGAGCGCGTGTGCATGCGTGTGTGCGTTCGTGCGTGTCTGCGTGCGTGCGCGTTTGCGTGCATGCGCGTGTGCGTGCGTGCGTGTGTGTGCTTGCGTTCGTACGCATGCGTGCGCGTGTGAGTGCGTGCGCGTGCGTGCGTGTGAGTGCGTGCATGTGTGTGCGTGCGTGATTGTGCGTGTTTGCATGCGTGCGTGTGTGCGTGCGTGCTTGTGCGTTCGTGTTTGCGGGTGTGTGCGTGTGTGCGTGTTTGCATGCGTGCTTGTGCGTGCGTGTGCGCGTGTGCGTGCGTGTGTGCGTGTTTGCATGCGTGCGTTTGTTCGTGCGCGTGCGTGCGTGTGCGTGCGTGCGTACGCGTGCGTGTGCGTGTTCCTACGCGTGTGCGCGTGCGTGCGCGTTTGCCTGTGTGCGTGTGCGCGTGTGTGCGTGTGCGCGTGTGTGCGTGTGCGCGTGCGTACGTGTGCGCGCGTGCGGTCTTGTGCGCGCGTGCGTGCTTGTGCGTGCGTGTGCGCGTGTGTGCGTGCGTGTGCGTGCGCGCGTGAGTGTGTGCATTCGTGCGCGTGCGTGCGTGCGTGTGCGTGTTCGTGCGCGTGTGCGCGTGCGTGCGCGTGTGCGTGAGTGTGTGCGTGCGTGTGTGCGTGCGTGCGCGTGTGCGTGCGTGCGCGTGTGCGTGTTGGTGCGCGTGTGCGTGTTGGTGCGCGTGTGCGCGTGCGTGCGCGTGTGCGTGTGCGCGTGCGTACGTGCGTGCGCGCGTGCGGTCTTGTGCGCGCGTGCGTGCTTGTGCGTGCGTGTGCGCGTGTGCGCGTGTGCGTGCGTGCGTGCGCGTGCGCGTGATTGCGTGTGTGTTTGCGTGCGTGCGCGTGTGCGTGAGTGTGTGCATGCGTGCGTGTGTGCGTTTGAGCGTGTGTGCGTGCGTGCGTGCGTGTGCGTGTTCGTGCGCGTGTGCGCGTGCGTGCGCGTGTGCGTGTGCGCGTGCGTACGTGCGTGCGCGCGTGCGCGGGCGTGCGTGCGCGCGTGCGCGTGTGCGCGCCCGTGTGTGTTCGCGTGTGCGTGCGCGTGTGCGTGCGTGTGTGCGCGTGTGCGTGCGTGTGTGCGTGCGTTCGTGCGTGTGTGCGTGCGTGCGTGTGCGTGCGTTTGTGTGCGTGTTCCTACGCGTGTGCGCGTGCGTGCGCGTGTGCCTGTGTGCGTGTGCGCGTTTGCGCGTGTGTGCGTGCGCGCGTGCGTGCTTGTGCGTGAAAGTGCGCGTGTGCGCGTGTGTGTGCGTGCGTGCGCGTGCGCGAGATTGTGTGCGTGCGTGCGTGCGCATGTGCGTGCGTGCGTGCGTGCGCGTGTGCGTGCATGTGTGCGTGCGTGCGTGCGTGCGCGTGTGCGTGCATGTGTGCGTGCGTGCCTGCGTGTGTGTGCGTGCGTGTGTGTGTGCGCGTGCGCGTGTGCACGTGCGTGCTTGTGCGCGCGTGCGTGCGTGTGCGTGCGCGTGCGCGTGTGCGTGCGTGCGCGTGTGAGTGCGTGCGCGTGCGTGCGTGTGAGTGCGTGCATGTGTGTGCGTGCGTGATTGTGCGTGTTTGCATGCATGCGTGTGTGCGTGCGTGCGTGCTTTTGCGTTCGTGTTTGCGTGTGCGTGCGTGTGTGCGTGTTTGCATGCGTGCGTGTGCGCGTGTGCGTGCGTGTGTGTGTGTTTGCATGCGTGCGTGTGTTCGTGCGCGTGCGTGCGTGTGCGTGTTCCTACGCGTGTGCGCGTGCGTGCGCGTTTGCCTGTGTGCGTGAGCGCGTGTGTGCGTGTTTGCATGAGTGCGTGTGTGCGTGCGTGCGCGTGTGCGTGCGTGCGCGTGCCTGCGTGTGCGTGCGTGAGTGCCCGTGTGTGTGCGCGTGTGCGCGTGTGCGCGTGTGCACTTGTGCGCGTGTGTACGCGTGTGAACGTGCGTGCTTGTGCGCGCCTGCGTGCGTGTGCGTGCGTGTAAGCGTGTGCGTGCGTGTAAGCGTGTGCGTGCGCGTGCGCGTGTGCGTGCGTGCGCGTGTGAGTGCGTGCGCGTGCGTGCGTGTGAGTGCGTGCATGTGTGTGCGTGCGTGATTGTGCGTGTTTGCATGCGTGCGTGTGTGCGTGCGTGCGTGCTTGTGCGTTCGTGTTTGCGGGTGCGTGCGTGTGTGCGTGTTTGCATGCGTGCCTGTGCGTGCGTGTGCGCGTCTGTGCGTGTGCGGGCTTGTGTGTGTGCGTGTGCGTGCGCGCGCGTGTGCGTTTGTGCGCGTGTGTGCGCGTGTGCGCGTGTGTGCGTGTGCACGTACGTGCGTGTGCGCGCGTGCGTGCTTGTGCGCGCGTGCGTGCATGTGCGTGCGCGTGCGCGTGATTGCGTGTGTGTGTGTGCGTGTTGGTGCGCGTGTGCGTGTTGGTGCGCGTGTGCGCGTGCGTGCGCGTGTGCGCGTGCGTACGTGCATGCGCGCGTGCGCGTGATTGCGTGTGTGTTTGCGTGCGTGCGTGCGCGTGTGCGTGAGTGTGTGCGTGCGTGCGTGTGTGCGTTTGAGCGTGTGTGCGTGCGTGCGTGCGTGTGCGTGTTCGTTCGCGTGTGCGCGTGCGTGCGCGTGTGCGTGTGCGCGTGCGTACGTGCGTGCGCGCGTGCGCGGGCGTGCGTGCGCGCGTGCGCGTGTGCGCGCCCGTGTGTGTTCGCGTGTGCGTGCGCGTGTGCGTGCGTGTGTGCGCGTGTGCGTGCGTGTGTGCGTGCGTGCGTTCGTGCGTGTGTGCGTGTGCGTGCGTGCGTGTGCGTGCGTGCGTGTGCGTGTTCCTACGCGTGTGCGCGTGCGTGCGCGTGTGCCTGTGTGCGTGTGCGCGTTTGCGCGTGTGTGCGTGCGCGCGTGCGTGATTGTGCGTGAAAGTGCGCGTGTGCGCGTGTGTGTGCGTGCGTGCGCGTGCGCGAGATTGTGTGCGTGCGTGCGTGCGCATGTGCGTGCGTGCGTGCGTGCGCGTGTGCGTGCATGTGTGCTTGTGCGCGTGTGCGCGTGTGTGCGTGTGCACGTGCGTGCGTGTGCGTGCGTGCGTGCTTGTGCGCGCGTGCGTGCTTGTGCGTGAAAGTGCGCGTGTGCGCGTGTGTGTGCGTGCGTGCGCGTGCGCGTTATTGCGCGTGTTCGTGCGTGCGTGCGTGCGTGCGCGTGTGCGTGCATGTGTGCGTGCGTGCGCGTGTGCGTGCGTGCGCGTGCCTGCGTGTGTGTGCGTGCGTGTGTGTGCGCGTGTGCGCGTGTGCACGTGCGTGCTTGTGCGCGCGCGTGTGCGTGTGCGTGCGTGTAAGCGTGTGCGTGCGTGTATGCGTGTGCGTGCGCGTGTGCGTGCGTGCGCGTGTGAGTGCGTGCGCGTGCGTGCGTGTGAGTGCGTGCATGTGTGTGCGTGCGTGATTGTGCGTGTTTGCATGCGTGCGTGTGTGCGTGCGTGCGTGCTTGTGCGTTAGTGTTTGCGTGTGCGTGCGTGTGTGCGTGTTTGCATGCGTGCGTGTGCGCGTGTGCGTGCGTGTGTGTGTGTTTGCATGCGTGCGTGTGTTCGTGCGCGTGCGTGCGTGTGCGTGCGTGCGTACGCGTGCGTTTGCGTGTTCCTACGCGTGTGCGCGTGCGTGCGCGTTTGCCTGTGTGCGTGAGCGCGTGTGTGCGTGTGCGCGTGTGTGCGTGTGCGCGTGCGTACGTGTGCGCGCGTGCGGTCTTATGCGCGCGTGCGTGCTTGTGCGTGCGTGTGCGCGTGTTTGCGTGCGTGTGCGTGCGCGCGTGAGTGTGTGCGTTCGTGCGCGTGCATGCGTGCGTGTGCGTGTTCGTGCGCGTGTGCGCGTGCGTGCGCCTGTGCGTGCGCGCGTGCGCGTGTGCGTGCGTGAGTGCCCGTGTATGTGCGCGTGTGCGTGCGTGTGTGCGTGTTTGCATGCGTGCGTGTGTGCATATGCGTGCGTGCGTGAGTGTGCGTGCGTTCGTGCGCGTGCGTGTGAGTGCGTGCGTGCGTGTGCGTGTTCCTACGCGTGTGCGCGTGCGTGCGCGTGCGTGTAGGCGGGCGCGTGTGCGTGCGTGCGTGTGCGCGTGTGCGTGCGTGCGTGTGCGCGTGCGTGTGCGCGTGCGTGTAGGCGGGCGCGTGTACGTGTGCGCGTGTGTGCGTGTGCGTGTGTGCCTGTGTGCGTGTGCGCGTGTGTGCGTGTGCGATGTGTGTGCGTGTGCGCGTGCGTGTGTGTGCACGCGTGCGTGCTTTTGCGAGCGCGTGTGCATGCGTGTGTGCGTTCGTGCGTGTCTGCGTGCGTGCGCGTTTGCGTGCATGCGCGTGTGCGTGCGTGCGTGTGTGTGCGTGCGTGTGTGCTTGCGTTCGTACGCATGCGTGCGCGTGTGAGTGCGTGCGCGCGCGTGCGTGTGAGTGCGTGCATGTGTGTGCGTGCGTGATTGTGCTTGTTTGCATGCGTGCGTGTGTGCGTGCGTGCTTGTGCGTTCGTGTTTGCGGGTGCGTGCGTGTGTGCGTGTTTGCATGCGTGCTTGTGCGTGCGTGTGCGCGTGTGCGTGCGTGTGTGCGTGTTTGCATGCGTGCGTTTGTTCGTGCGCGTGCGTGCGTGTGCGTGCGTGCGTACGCGTGCGTGTGCGTGTTCCTACGCGTGTGCGCGTGCGTGCGCGTTTGCCTGTGTGCGTGTGCGCGTGTGTGCGTGTGCGCGTGTGTGCGTGTGCGCGTGCGTACGTGTGCGCGCGTGCGGTCTTGTGCGCGCGTGCGTGCTTGTGCGTGCGTGTGCGCGTGTGTGCGTGCGTGTGCGTGCGCGCGTGAGTGTGTGCATTCGTGCGCGTGCGTGCGTGCGTGTGCGTGTTCGTGCGCGTGTGCGCGTGCGTGCGCGTGTGCGTGAGTGTGTGCGTGCGTGTGTGCGTGCGTGCGCGTGTGCGTGCGTGCGCGTGTGCGTGTTGGTGCGCGTGTGCGTGTTGGTGCGCGTGTGCGCGTGCGTGCGCGTGTGCGTGTGCGCGTGCGTACGTGCGTGCGCGCGTGCGGTCTTGTGCGCGCGTGCGTGCTTGTGCGTGCGTGTGCGCGTGTGCGCGTGTGCGTGCGTGCGTGCGCGTGCGCGTGATTGCGTGTGTGTTTGCGTGCGTGCGCGTGTGCGTGAGTGTGTGCGTGCGTGCGTGTGTGCGTTTGAGCGTGTGTGCGTGCGTGCGTGCGTGCGTGTGCGTGTTCGTGCGCGTGTGCGCGTGCGTGCGCGTGTGCGTGTGCGCGTGCGTACGTGCGTGCGTGCGCGCGTGCGCGTGTGCGCGCCCGTGTGTGTTCGCGTGTGCGTGCGCGTGTGCGTGCGTGTGTGCGTGCGTGCGTTCGTGCGTGTGTGCGTGTGCGTGCGTGCGTGTGCGTGCGTGCGTGTGCGTGTTCCTACGCGTGTGCGCGTGCGTGCGCGTGTGCCTGTGTGCGTGTGCGCGTTTGCGCGTGTGTGCGTGCGCGCGTGCGTGCTTGTGCGTGAAAGTGCGCGTGTGCGCGTGTGTGTGCGTGCGTGCGCGTGCGCGAGATTGTGTGCGTGCGTGCGTGCGCATGTGCGTGCGTGCGTGCGTGCGCGTGTGCGTGCATGTGTGCGTGCGTGCGTGCGTGCGCGTGTGCGTGCATGTGTGCGTGCGTGCCTGTGTGTGTGTGCGTGCGTGTGTGTGTGCGTGTGCGCGTGTGCACGTGCGTGCTTGTGCGCGCGTGCGTGCGTGTGCGTGCGCGTGCGCGTGTGCGTGCGTGCGCGTGTGAGTGCGTGCGCGTGCGTGCGTGTGAGTTCGTGCATGTGTGTGCGTGCGTGATTGTGCGTGTTTGCATGCGTGCGTGTGTGCGTGCGTGCGTGCTTGTGCGTTCGTGTTTGCGTGCTTGTGCGTGTGTGCGTGTTTGCATGCGTGCGTGTGCGCGTGTGCGTGCGTGTGTGTGTGTTTGCATGCGTGCGTGTGTTCGTGCGCGTGCGTGCGTGTGCGTGTTCCTACGCGTGTGCGCGTGCGTGCGCGTTTGCCTGTGTGCGTGAGCGCGTGTGTGCGTGTGCGCGTGTGTGCGTGTGCGCGTGCGTACGTGTGCGCGCGTGCGGTCTTATGCGCGCGTGCGTGCTTGTGCGTGCGTGTGCGCGTGTGTGCGTGCGTGTGCGTGCGCGCGTGAGTGTGTGCATTCGTGCGCGTGCGTGCGTGCGTGTGCGTGTTCGTGCGCGTGTGCGCGTGCGTGCGTCTGTGCGTGCGCGCGTGCGCGTGTGCGTGCGTGAGTGCCCGTGTGTGTGCGCGTGTGCGTGCGTGTGTGCGTGTTTGCATGCGTGCGTGTGTGCATATGCGTGCGTGCGTGTACGTGCGTGCGTGAGTGTGCGTGCGTTCGTGCGCGTGCGTGTGAGTGCGTGCGTGCGTGTGCGCGTGCGTGCGCGTGCGTGTAGGCGGGCGCGTGTGCGTGCGTGCGTGTGCGCGTGTGCGTGCATGCGTGTGCGCGTGCGCTTGCGTGTGCGCGTGCGTGTAGGCGGGCGCGTGTGCGTGTGCGCGTGCGTACGTGCGTGCGCACGTGCGCGAGAGTACGTGCGTGCGCGCGTGCGGTCTTGTGCGCGCGTGCGTGCTTGTGCGTGCGTGTGCGCGTGTGCGCGTGTGCGTGCGTGCGTGCGCGTGCGCGTGATTGCGTGTGTGTTTGCGTGCGTGCGTGCGCGTGTGCGTGAGTGCGTGTGTGCGTTTGAGCGTGTGTGCGTGCGTGCGTGCGTGTGCGTGTTCGTGCGCGTGTGCGCGTGCGCGTGTGCGCGCGTGCGTGCCCGTGTGTGTTCGCGTGTGCGTGCGTGTGTGCGTGCGTGCGTTCTTGCGTGTGTGCGTGTGCGTGCGTGCGTGTGCGTGCGTGCGTGCGCGTGCGTGTGCGTGTTCCTACGCGTGTGCGCGTGCGTTTGCGTGTGCCTGTGTGCGTGTGCGCGTTTGCGCGTGTGTGCGTGTGCGTGCGTGCGTGCTTGTGCGCGCGTGCGTGCGTGTGCGTGCGTGTAAGCGTGTGCGTGCGTGTAAGCGTGTGCGTGCTCGTGCGCGTGTGCGTGCGTGCGCGTGTGAGTGCGTGCGCGTGCGTGCGTGTGAGTGCGTGCATGTGTGTGCGTGCGTGATTGTGCGTGTTTGCATGCGTGCGTGTGTGCGTGCGTGCGTGCTTGTGCGTTCGTGTTTGCGTGTGCGTGCGTGTGTGCGTGTTTGCATGCGTGCGTGTGCGCGTGTGCGTGCGTGTGTGTGTGTTTGCATGCGTGCGTGTGTTCGTGCGCGTGCGTGCGTGTGCGTGGGTGCGTACGCGTGCGTTTGCGTGTTCCTACGCGTTTGCGCGTGCGTGCGCGTTTGCCTGTGTGCGTGAGCGCGTGTGTGCGTGTGCGCGTGTGTGCGTGTGCGCGTGCGTACGTGTGCGCGCGTGCGGTCTTATGCGCGCGTGCGTGCTTGTGCGTGCGTGTGCGCGTGTTTGCGTGCGTGTGCGTGCGCGCGTGAGTGTGCGCGTTCGTGCGCGTGCGTGCGTGCGTGTGCGTGTTCGTGCGCGTGTGCGCGTGCGTGCGCCTGTGCGTGCGCGCGTGCGCGTGTGCGTGCGTGAGTGCCCGTGTATGTGCGCGTGTGCGTGCGTGTGCGCGTGTTTGCGTGCGTGTGCGTGCGCGCGTGAGTGTGTGCGTTCGTGCGCGTGCATGCGTGCGTGTGCGTGTTCGTGCGCGTGTGCGCGTGCGTGCGCCTGTGCGTGCGCGCGTGCGCGTGTGCGTGCGTGAGTGCCCGTGTATGTGCGCGTGTGCGTGCGTGTGTGCGTGTTTGCATGCGTGCGTGTGTGCATATGCGTGCGTGCGTGAGTGTGCGTGCGTTCGTGCGCGTGCGTGTGAGTGCGTGCGTGCGTGTGCGTGTTCCTACGCGTGTGCGCGTGCGTGCGCGTGCGTGTAGGCGGGCGCGTGTGCGTGCGTGCGTGTGCGCGTGTGCGTGCGTGCGTGTGCGCGTGCGTGTGCGCGTGCGTGTAGGCGGGCGCGTGTACGTGTGCGCGTGTGTGCGTGTGCGTGTGTGCCTGTGTGCGTGTGCGCGTGTGTGCGTGTGCGATGTGTGTGCGTGTGCGCGTGCGTGTGTGTGCACGCGTGCGTGCTTTTGCGAGCGCGTGTGCATGCGTGTGTGCGTTCGTGCGTGTCTGCGTGCGTGCGCGTTTGCGTGCATGCGCGTGTGCGTGCGTGCGTGTGTGTGCGTGCGTGTGTGCTTGCGTTCGTACGCATGCGTGCGCGTGTGAGTGCGTGCGCGCGCGTGCGTGTGAGTGCGTGCATGTGTGTGCGTGCGTGATTGTGCTTGTTTGCATGCGTGCGTGTGTGCGTGCGTGCTTGTGCGTTCGTGTTTGCGGGTGCGTGCGTGTGTGCGTGTTTGCATGCGTGCTTGTGCGTGCGTGTGCGCGTGTGCGTGCGTGTGTGCGTGTTTGCATGCGTGCGTTTGTTCGTGCGCGTGCGTGCGTGTGCGTGCGTGCGTACGCGTGCGTGTGCGTGTTCCTACGCGTGTGCGCGTGCGTGCGCGTTTGCCTGTGTGCGTGTGCGCGTGTGTGCGTGTGCGCGTGTGTGCGTGTGCGCGTGCGTACGTGTGCGCGCGTGCGGTCTTGTGCGCGCGTGCGTGCTTGTGCGTGCGTGTGCGCGTGTGTGCGTGCGTGTGCGTGCGCGCGTGAGTGTGTGCATTCGTGCGCGTGCGTGCGTGCGTGTGCGTGTTCGTGCGCGTGTGCGCGTGCGTGCGCGTGTGCGTGAGTGTGTGCGTGCGTGTGTGCGTGCGTGCGCGTGTGCGTGCGTGCGCGTGTGCGTGTTGGTGCGCGTGTGCGTGTTGGTGCGCGTGTGCGCGTGCGTGCGCGTGTGCGTGTGCGCGTGCGTACGTGCGTGCGCGCGTGCGGTCTTGTGCGCGCGTGCGTGCTTGTGCGTGCGTGTGCGCGTGTGCGCGTGTGCGTGCGTGCGTGCGCGTGCGCGTGATTGCGTGTGTGTTTGCGTGCGTGCGCGTGTGCGTGAGTGTGTGCGTGCGTGCGTGTGTGCGTTTGAGCGTGTGTGCGTGCGTGCGTGCGTGCGTGTGCGTGTTCGTGCGCGTGTGCGCGTGCGTGCGCGTGTGCGTGTGCGCGTGCGTACGTGCGTGCGTGCGCGCGTGCGCGTGTGCGCGCCCGTGTGTGTTCGCGTGTGCGTGCGCGTGTGCGTGCGTGTGTGCGTGCGTGCGTTCGTGCGTGTGTGCGTGTGCGTGCGTGCGTGTGCGTGCGTGCGTGTGCGTGTTCCTACGCGTGTGCGCGTGCGTGCGCGTGTGCCTGTGTGCGTGTGCGCGTTTGCGCGTGTGTGCGTGCGCGCGTGCGTGCTTGTGCGTGAAAGTGCGCGTGTGCGCGTGTGTGTGCGTGCGTGCGCGTGCGCGAGATTGTGTGCGTGCGTGCGTGCGCATGTGCGTGCGTGCGTGCGTGCGCGTGTGCGTGCATGTGTGCGTGCGTGCGTGCGTGCGCGTGTGCGTGCATGTGTGCGTGCGTGCCTGTGTGTGTGTGCGTGCGTGTGTGTGTGCGTGTGCGCGTGTGCACGTGCGTGCTTGTGCGCGCGTGCGTGCGTGTGCGTGCGCGTGCGCGTGTGCGTGCGTGCGCGTGTGAGTGCGTGCGCGTGCGTGCGTGTGAGTTCGTGCATGTGTGTGCGTGCGTGATTGTGCGTGTTTGCATGCGTGCGTGTGTGCGTGCGTGCGTGCTTGTGCGTTCGTGTTTGCGTGCTTGTGCGTGTGTGCGTGTTTGCATGCGTGCGTGTGCGCGTGTGCGTGCGTGTGTGTGTGTTTGCATGCGTGCGTGTGTTCGTGCGCGTGCGTGCGTGTGCGTGTTCCTACGCGTGTGCGCGTGCGTGCGCGTTTGCCTGTGTGCGTGAGCGCGTGTGTGCGTGTGCGCGTGTGTGCGTGTGCGCGTGCGTACGTGTGCGCGCGTGCGGTCTTATGCGCGCGTGCGTGCTTGTGCGTGCGTGTGCGCGTGTGTGCGTGCGTGTGCGTGCGCGCGTGAGTGTGTGCATTCGTGCGCGTGCGTGCGTGCGTGTGCGTGTTCGTGCGCGTGTGCGCGTGCGTGCGTCTGTGCGTGCGCGCGTGCGCGTGTGCGTGCGTGAGTGCCCGTGTGTGTGCGCGTGTGCGTGCGTGTGTGCGTGTTTGCATGCGTGCGTGTGTGCATATGCGTGCGTGCGTGTACGTGCGTGCGTGAGTGTGCGTGCGTTCGTGCGCGTGCGTGTGAGTGCGTGCGTGCGTGTGCGCGTGCGTGCGCGTGCGTGTAGGCGGGCGCGTGTGCGTGCGTGCGTGTGCGCGTGTGCGTGCATGCGTGTGCGCGTGCGCTTGCGTGTGCGCGTGCGTGTAGGCGGGCGCGTGTGCGTGTGCGCGTGCGTACGTGCGTGCGCACGTGCGCGAGAGTACGTGCGTGCGCGCGTGCGGTCTTGTGCGCGCGTGCGTGCTTGTGCGTGCGTGTGCGCGTGTGCGCGTGTGCGTGCGTGCGTGCGCGTGCGCGTGATTGCGTGTGTGTTTGCGTGCGTGCGTGCGCGTGTGCGTGAGTGCGTGTGTGCGTTTGAGCGTGTGTGCGTGCGTGCGTGCGTGTGCGTGTTCGTGCGCGTGTGCGCGTGCGCGTGTGCGCGCGTGCGTGCCCGTGTGTGTTCGCGTGTGCGTGCGTGTGTGCGTGCGTGCGTTCTTGCGTGTGTGCGTGTGCGTGCGTGCGTGTGCGTGCGTGCGTGCGCGTGCGTGTGCGTGTTCCTACGCGTGTGCGCGTGCGTTTGCGTGTGCCTGTGTGCGTGTGCGCGTTTGCGCGTGTGTGCGTGTGCGTGCGTGCGTGCTTGTGCGCGCGTGCGTGCGTGTGCGTGCGTGTAAGCGTGTGCGTGCGTGTAAGCGTGTGCGTGCTCGTGCGCGTGTGCGTGCGTGCGCGTGTGAGTGCGTGCGCGTGCGTGCGTGTGAGTGCGTGCATGTGTGTGCGTGCGTGATTGTGCGTGTTTGCATGCGTGCGTGTGTGCGTGCGTGCGTGCTTGTGCGTTCGTGTTTGCGTGTGCGTGCGTGTGTGCGTGTTTGCATGCGTGCGTGTGCGCGTGTGCGTGCGTGTGTGTGTGTTTGCATGCGTGCGTGTGTTCGTGCGCGTGCGTGCGTGTGCGTGGGTGCGTACGCGTGCGTTTGCGTGTTCCTACGCGTTTGCGCGTGCGTGCGCGTTTGCCTGTGTGCGTGAGCGCGTGTGTGCGTGTGCGCGTGTGTGCGTGTGCGCGTGCGTACGTGTGCGCGCGTGCGGTCTTATGCGCGCGTGCGTGCTTGTGCGTGCGTGTGCGCGTGTTTGCGTGCGTGTGCGTGCGCGCGTGAGTGTGCGCGTTCGTGCGCGTGCGTGCGTGCGTGTGCGTGTTCGTGCGCGTGTGCGCGTGCGTGCGCCTGTGCGTGCGCGCGTGCGCGTGTGCGTGCGTGAGTGCCCGTGTATGTGCGCGTGTGCGTGCGTGTGTGCGTGTTTGCATGCGTGCGTGTGTGCATATGCGTGCGTGCGTGTGCGTGCGTGCGTGAGTGTGCGTGCGTTCGTGCGCGTGCGTGTGAGTGCCTGCGTGCTTGTGCGTGTTCCTACGCGTGTGCGCGTGTGCGCGTGTGCACGTGCGTGCTAGTGCGCGCCTGCGTGCGTGTGCGTGCGTGTAAGCGTGTGCGTGCGTGTAAGCGTGTGTGTGCGCGTGCGTGCGTGTGAGTGCGTGCATGTGTGTGCGTGCGTGATTGTGCGTGTTTGCATGCGTGCGTGTGTGCGTGCGTGCGTGCTTGTGCGTTCGTGTTTGCGTGCGCGTGCGTGTGTGCGTGTTTGCATGCGTGCGTGTGCGCGTGTGCGTGCGTGTGTGTGTGTTTGCATGCGTGCGTGTGTTCGTGCGCGTGCGTGCGTGTGAGTGGGTGCGTACGCGTGC
Organism: Tanypteryx hageni; assembly: GCA_028673005.1. Classification (NCBI taxonomy): domain Eukaryota; kingdom Metazoa; phylum Arthropoda; class Insecta; order Odonata; family Petaluridae; genus Tanypteryx; species Tanypteryx hageni. The sequence continues at coordinate 600,521 of JAJPWW010001031.1, forward strand.
GTTTGCGTGTTCCTACGCGTGTGCGCGTGCGTGCGCGTTTGCCTGTGTGCGTGAGCGCGTGTGTGCGTGTGCGCGTGTGTGCGTGTGCGCGTGCGTACGTGTGCGCGCATGCGGTCTTATGCGCGCGTGCGTGCTTGTGCGTGCGTGTGCGCGTGTTTGCGTGCGTGTGCGTGCGCGCGTGAGTGTGCGCGTTCGTGCGCGTGCGTGCGTGCGTGTGCGTGTTCGTGCGCGTGTGCGTGCGTGTGTGCGTGTTTGCATGCGTGCGTGTGTGCATATGCGTGCGTGCGTGTGCGTGCGTGCGTGAGTGTGCGTGCGTTCGTGCGCGTGCGTGTGAGTGCGTGCGTGCTTGTGCGTGTTCCTACGCGTGTGCGCGTGCGTGCGCGTGCGTGTAGGCGGGCGCGTGTGCGTGCGTGCGTGTGCGCGTGTGCGTGCGTGCGTGTGCGCGTGCGTGTGCGCGTGCGTGTAGGCGGGCGCGTGTACGTGTGCGCGTGTGTGCGTGTGCGTGTGTGGCTGTGTGCGTGTGCGCGTGTGTGCGTGTGCGATGTGTGTGCGTGTGCGCGTGCGTGTGTGTGCACGCGTGCGTGCTTTTGCGAGCGCGTGTGCATGCGTGTGTGCGTTCGTGCGTGTCTGCGTGCATGCGCGTTTGCGTGCATGCGCGTGTGCGTGCGTGCGCGTGCGTGCGTGTGTGTGCGTGCGTGTGTGCTTGCGTTCGTACGCATGCGTGCGCGTGTGAGTGCGTGCGCGTGCGTGCGTGTGAGTGCGTGCATGTGTGTGCGTGCGTGATTGTGCGTGTTTGCATGCGTGCGATTGTGCGTGCGTGCTTGTGCGTTCGTGTTTGCGGGTGCGTGCGTGTGTGCGTGTTTGCATGCGTGCTTGTGCGTGCGTGTGCGCGTGTGCGTGCGTTTGTGCGTGTTTGCATGCGTGCGTTTGTTCGTGCGCGTGCGTGCGTGTGCGTGCGTGCGTACGCGTGCGTGTGCGTGTTCCTACGCGTGTGCGCGTGCGTGCGCGTTTGCCTGTGTGCGTGTGCGCGTGTGTGTGTGTGCGCGTGTGTGCGTGTGCGCGTGCGTACGTGTGCGCGCGTGCGGTCTTGTGCGCGCGTGCGTGCTTGTGCGTGCGTGTGCGCGTGTGTGCGTGTGTGTGCGTGCGTGCGCGTGCGCGTGATTGCGTGTGTGTGTGTGTGTGCGTGCGTGCGTGCGTGCGCGTGTGCGTGAGTGTGTGCGTGCGTGCGTGTGTGCGTGCGTGCGCGTGTGCGTGCGTGCGCGTGTGCTTGCGCGTGCGTGCGTGTGTGTGCGTGTGTGTGTGCGTGCGTGCGTGCGTGCGCGTGTGTGTGAGTGTGTGCGTGCGTGCGTGTGTGCGTGCGTGCGCGTGTGCGTGCGTGCGCGTGTGCTTGCGCGTGCGTGCGTGTGTGTGCGTGCGTGCGCGTGTGCGTGAGTGTGTGCGTGCGTGCGTGTGCGCGTGTGTGCGTGTGCACGTGTGTGCGTGTGCGCGTGCGTGTGTGTGC
>JAJPWW010001031.1:602521-727521 GCA_028673005.1 Tanypteryx hageni
TGCGTGCGCCTGTGCGTGCGCGCGTGCGCGTGTGCGTGCGTGAGTGCCCGTGTGTGTGCGCGTGTGCGTGCGTGTGTGCGTGTTTGCATGCGTGCGTGTGTGCATATGCGTGCGTGCGTGTGCGTGCGTGCGTGAGTGTGCGTGCGTTCGTGCGCGTGCGTGTGAGTGCGTGCGTGCGTGTGCGTGTTCCTACGCGTGTGCGCGTGCGTGCGCGTGCGTGTAGGCGGGCGCGTGTGCGTGCGTGCGTGTGCACGTGTGCGTGCGTGCGTGTGCGCGTGCGCTTGCGTGTGCGCGTGCGTGTAGGCGGGCGCGTGTGCGTGTGCGCGTGCGTACGTGCGTGCGCGCGTGCGCGTGAGTACGTGCGTGCGCGCGTGCGGTCTTGTGCGCGCGTGCGTGCTTGTGCGTGCGTGTGCGCGTGTGCGCGTGTGCGTGCGTGCGCGTGCGCGTGATTGCGTGTGTGTTTGCGTGCGTGCGTGCGCGTGTGCGTGAGTGTGTGCGTGCGTGCGTGTGTGCGTTTGAGCGTGTGTGCGTGCGTGCGTGCGCGTGCGCGTGATTGCGTGTGTGTTTGCGTGCGTGCGTGCGCGTGTGCGTGAGTGTGTGCGTGCGTGCGTGTGTGCGTTTGAGCGTGTGTGCGTGCGTGCGTGCGTGTGCGTGTTCGTGCGCAAGTGCGCGTGCGTGCGCGTGTGCGTGTGCGCGTGCGTACGTGCGTACGTGCGTGCGCGCGTGCGCGGGCGTGCGTGCGCGCGTGCGCGTGTGCGCGCGTGCGTGCCCGTGTGTGTTCGCGTGTGCGTGCGCGTGTGCGTGCGTGTGTGCGCGTGTGCGTGCGTGTGTGTGCACGCGTGCGTGCTTTTGCGAGCGCGTGTGCATGCGCGTGTGCGTGTTTGCATGCGTGCGTGTGTGCGTGCGTGCGTGTGTGCGTGCGTGCGCGTGCCTGCGTGTGTGTGCGTGCGTGTGTGTGTGCGTGTGCACGTGTGCGCGTGTGCGCGTGTGCGCGTGTGTGCGCGTGTGCGCGTGTGCACGTGCGTGCTTGTGCGCGCGTGCGTGCGTGTGCGTGCGTGTAAGCGTGTGCGTGCGTGTAAGCGTGTGCGTGCGCGTGTGCGTGCGTGCGCGTGTGAGTGCGTGCGCGTGCGTGCGTGTGAGTGCGTGCATGTGTGTGCGTGCGTGATTGTGCGTGTTTGCATGCGTGCGTGTGTGCGTGCGTGCGTGCTTGTGCGTTCGTGTTTGCGTGTGCGTGCGTTTGTGCGTGTTTGCATGCGTGCTTGTGCGTGCGTGTGCGGGCTTGTGTGTGTGCGTGTGCGTACGCGCGCGTGTGCGTTTGTGTGCGCGTGTGCGCGTGTGCGCGTGTGTGCGTGTGCACGTGCGTGCGTGTGCGCGCGTGCGTGCTTGTGCGCGCGTGCGTGCATATGCGTGCGTGTGCGCGTGTGCGCATGTGAGTGCGTGCGTGCGCGTGCGCGTGATTGCGTGTGTGTGTGTGTGTGTGCGTGCGTGCGTGCGCGTGTGCGTGAGTGTGTGCGTGCGTGTGTGCGTGCGTGCGCGTGTGCGTGCGTGCGCGTGTGCGTGTTGGTGCGCGTGTGCGTGTTGGTGCGCGTGTGCGCGTGCGTGCGCGTGTGCGTGTGCGCGTGCGTACGTGCGTGCGCGCGTGCGCGTGAGTACGTGCGTGCGCGCGTGCTGTCTTGTGCGCGCGTGCGTGCTTGTGCGTGCGTGTGCGCGTGTGCGCGTGTGCGTGCGTGCGTGCGCGTGCGCGTGATTGCGTGTGTGTTTGCGTGCGTGCGTGCGCGTGTGCGTGAGTGTGTGTGTGCGTGCGTGTGTGCGTTTGAGCGTGTGTGCGTGCGTGCGTGTGTGCGTGTGCGTGTTCGTGCGCGTGTGCGCGTGCGTGTGCGCGTGCGTGCGTTCGTGCGTACGTGCGTGCGCGCGTGCGCGGGCGTGCGTGCGCGCGTGCGCGTGTGCGCGCGTGCGTGCCCGTGTGTGTTCGCGTGTGCGTGCGTTCGTGCGTGTGTGCGTGTGCGTGCGTGCGTGTGCGTGCGTGCGTGTGCGTGTTCCTACGCGTGTGCGCGTGCGTGCGCGTGTGCCTGTGTGCGTGTGCGCGTTTGCGCGTGTGTGCGTGCGCGTGCGTGCGTGTGTGTGCGTGCGTGAGTGTGTACGTTCGTGCGCGTGCGTGCGCCTGTGCGTGCGTGAGTGCCCGTGTGTGTGCGCGTGTGCGTGCGTGCGTGTGTGCGTGTTTGCATGCGTGCGTGTGTGCGTGCGTGCGCGTGTGCGTGCGTGCGCGTGCCTGCGTGTGCGTGCGTGAGTGCCCGTGTGTGTGCGCGTGTGCGCGTGTGCACTTGTGCGCGTGTGTACGCGTGTGAACGTGCGTGCTTGTGCGCGCCTGCGTGCGTGTGCGTGCGTGTAAGCGTGTGCGTGCGTGTAAGCGTGTGCGTGCGCGTGTGCGTGCGTGCGCGTGTGAGTGCGTGCGCGTGCGTGCGTGTGAGTGCGTGCATGTGTGTGCGTGAGTGATTGTGCGTGTTTGCATGCGTGCGTGTGTGCGTGCGTGCGTGCTTGTGCGTTCGTGTTTGCGGGTGCGTGCGTGTGTGCGTGTTTGCATGCGTGCCTGTGCGTGCGTGTGCGCGTCTGTGCGTGTGCGGGCTTGTGTGTGTGCGTGTGCGTGCGCGCGCGTGTGCGTTTGTGCGCGTGTGTGCGCGTGTGCGCGTGTGTGCGTGTGCACGTACGTGCGTGTGCGCGCGTGCGTGCATGTGCGTGCGCGTGAGTGTGTGCGTGCGTGTGTGCGTGCGTGCGCGTGTGCGTGCGTGCGCGTGTGCGTGAGTGTGTGCGTGCGTGTGTGCGTGCGTGCGCGTGTGCGTGCGTGCGCGTGTGCGTGTTGGTGCGCGTGTGCGTGTTGGTGCGCGTGTGCGCGTGCGTGCGCGTGTGCGTGTGCGCGTGCGTACGTGCGTGCGCGCGTGCGCGTGATTGCGTGTGTGTTTGCGTGCGTGCGTGCGCGTGTGCGTGAGTGTGTGCGTGCGTGCGTGTGTGCGTCTGAGCGTGTGTGCGTCCGTGCGTGCGTGTGCGTGTTCGTTCGCGTGTGCGCGTGCGTGCGCGTGTGAGTGCGTGCGCGTGCGTGCGTGTGAGTGCGTGCATGTGTGTGCGTGCGTGATTGTGCGTGTTTGCATGCGTGCGTGTGTGCGTGCGTGCGTGCGTGTGCGCGCGTGTGTGCTTGTGCGCGCGTGCGTGCATGTGCGTGCGCGTGCGCGTGATTGCGTGTGTGTGTGTGCGTGCGTGCGTGCGCGTGTGCGTGAGTGTGTGCGTGCGTGTGTGCGTGCGTGCGCGTGTGCGTGCGTGCGCGTGTGCGTGTTGGTGCGCGTGTGCGTGTTGGTGCGCGTGTGCGCGTGCGTGCGCGTGTGCGTGTGCGCGTGCGTACGTGCGTGCGCGCGTGCGCGTGATTGCGTGTGTGTTTGCGTGCGTGCGTGCGCGTGTGCGTGAGTGTGTGCGTGCGTGCGTGTGTGCGTCTGAGCGTGTGTGCGTGCGTGCGTGCGTGTGCGTGTTCGTTCGCGTGTGCGCGTGCGTGCGCGTGTGAGTGCGTGCGCGTGCGTGCGTGTGAGTGCGTGCATGTGTGTGCGTGCGTGATTGTGCGTGTTTGCATGCGTGCGTGTGTGCGTGCGTGCGTGCTTGTGCGTTCGTGTTTGCGTGTGCGTGCGTGTGTGCATGTTTGCATGCGTGCGTGTGCGCGTGTGCGTGCGTGTGTGTGTGTTTGCATGCGTGCGTGTGTTCGTGCGCGTGCGTGCGTGTGCGTGCGTGCGTACGCGTGCGTTTGCGTGTTCCTACGCGTGTGCGCGTGCGTGCGCGTTTGCCTGTGTGCGTGAGCGCGTGTGTGCGTGTGCGCGTGTGTGCGTGTGCGCGTGCGTACGTGTGCGCGCGTGCGGTCTTATGCGCGCGTGCGTGCTTGTGCGTGCGTGTGCGCGTGTTTGCGTGCGTGTGCGTGCGCGCGTGAGTGTGTGCGTTCGTGCGCGTGCGTGCGTGTGCGTGTTCGTGCGCGTGTGCGCGTGCGTGCGCCTGTGCGTGCGCGCGTGCGCGTGTGCGTGCGTGAGTGCCCGTGTGTGTGCGCGTGTGCGTGCGTGTGTGCGTGTTTGCATGCGTGCGTGTGTGCATATGCGTGCGTGCGTGCGTGCTTGTGTGCGCGTGCGTGCTTGTGCGTGAAAGTGCGCGTGTGCGCGTGTGTGTGCGTGCGTGCGCGTGCGCGTTATTGCGCGTGTTCGTGCGTGCGTGCGTGCGTGCGCGTGTGCGTGCATGTGTGCGTGCGTGCGCGTGTGCGTGCGTGCGCGTGCCTGCGTGTGTGTGCGTGCGTGTGTGTGCGCGTGTGCGCGTGTGCACGTGCGTGCTTGTGCGCGCGTGCGTGCGTGTGCGTGCGTGTAAGCGTGTGCGTGCGTGTAAGCGTGTGCGTGCGCGTGCGCGTGTGCGTGTGCGTGCGTGCGCGTGTGAGTGCGTGTGCGTGCGTGTGTGTGTGTTTGCATGCGTGCGTGTGTTCGTGCGCGTGCGTGCGTGTGCGTGCGTGCGTACGCGTGCGTTTGCGTGTTCCTACGCGTGTGCGCGTGCGTGCGCGTTTGCCTGTGTGCGTGAGCGCGTGTGTGCGTGTGCGCGTGTGTGCGTGTGCGCGTGCGTACGTGTGCGCGCGTGCGGTCTTATGCGCGCGTGCGTGCTTGTGCGTGCGTGTGCGCGTGTTTGCGTGCGTGTGCGTGCGCGCGTAAGTTTGTGCGTTCGTGCGCATGCGTGCGTGCGTGTGCGTGTTCGTGCGCGTGTGCGCGTGCGTGCGCCTGTGCGTGCGCGCGTGCGCGTGTGCGTGCGTGAGTGCCCGTGTATGTGCGCGTGTGCGTGCGTGTGTGCGTGTTTGCATGCGTGCGTATGTGCATATGCGTGCGTGCGTGTGCGTGCGTGCGTGAGTGTGCGTGCGTTCGTGCGCGTGCGTGTGAGTGCGTGCGTGCGTGTGCGTGATCCTACGCGTGTGCGCGTGCGTGCGCGTGCGTGTAGGCGGGCGCGTGTGCGTGTGTGCGTGTGCGCGTGCGTGTGCGCGTGCGTGTAGGCGGGCGCGTGTACGTGTGCGCGTGTGTGCGTGTGCGTGTGTGCCTGTGTGTGTGTGCGCGTGTGCGTGCATGTGTGCGTGTTTGCATGCGTGCGTGTGTGCATATGCGTGCGTGCGTGCGTGCTTGTGTGCGCGTGCGTGCTTGTGCGTGAAAGTGCGCGTGTGCGCGTGTGTGTGCGTGCGTGCGCGTGCGCGTTATTGCGCGTGTTCGTGCGTGCGTGCGTGCGCGTGTGCGTGCATGTGTGCGTGCGTGCGCGTGTGCGTGCGTGCGCGTGCCTGCGTGTGTGTGCGTGCGTGTGTGTGCGCGTGTGCGCGTGTGCGCGTGTGCACGTGCGTGCTTGTGCGCGCGTGCGTGCGTGTGCGTGCGTGCAAGCGTGTGCGTGCGTGTAAGCGTGTGCGTGCGCGTGCGTGCGTGCGCGTGTGAGTGCGTGCGCGTGCGTGCGTGTGAGTGCGTGCATGTGTGTGCGTGCGTGATTGTGCGTGTTTGCATGCGTGCGTGTGTGCGTGCGTGCGTGCTTGTGCGTTCGTGTTTGCGTGTGCGTGCGTGTGCGCGTGCGTGTAGGCGGGCGCGTGTACGTGTGCGCGTGTGTGCGTGTGCGTGTGTGCCTGTGTGCGTGTGCGCGTGTGTGCGTGTGCGATGTGTGTGCGTGTGCGCGTGCGTGTGTGTGCACGCGTGCGTGCTTTTCGAGCGCGTGTGCATGCGTGTGTGCGTTCGTGCGTGTCTGCGTGCGTGCGCGTTTGCGTGCATGCGCGTGTGCGTGCGTGCGTGTTTGTGCGTGCGTGTGTGCTTGCGTTCGTACGCATGCGTGCGCGTGTGAGTGCGTGCGCGTGCGTGCGTGTGAGTGCGTGCATGTGTGTGCGTGCGTGATTGTGCGTGTTTGCATGCGTGCGTGTGTGCGTGCGTGCTTGTGCGTTCGTGTTTGCGGGTGCGTGCGTGTGTGCGTGTTTGCATGCGTGCTTGTGCGTGCGTGTGCGCGTGTGCGTGCGTGTGTGCGTGTTTGCATGCGTGCGTTTGTTCGTGCGCGTGCGTGCGTGTGCGTGCGTGCGTACGCGTGCGTGTGCGTGTTCCTACGCGTGTGCGCGTGCGTGCGCGTTTGCCTGTGTGCGTGTGCGCGTGTGTGCGTGTGCGCGTGTGTGCGTGTGCGCGTGCGTACGTGTGCGCGCGTGCGGTCTTGTGCGCGCGTGCGTGCTTGTGCGTGCGTGTGCGCGTGTGTGCGTGCGTGTGCGTGCGCGCGTGAGTGTGTGCATTCGTGCGCGTGCGTGCGTGCGTGTGCGTGTTCGTGCGCGTGTGCGTGCGTGCGCGTGTGCGTGTTGGTGCGCGTGTGCGTGTTGGTGCGCGTGTGCGCGTGCGTGCGCGTGTGCGTGTGCGCGTGCGTACGTGCGTGCGCGCGTGCGGTCTTGTGCGCGCGTGCGTGCTTGTGCGTGCGTGTGCGCGTGTGCGCGTGTGCGTGCGTGCGTGCGCGTGCGCGTGATTGCGTGTGTGTTTGCGTGCGTGCGCGTGTGCGTGAGTGTGTGCGTGCGTGCGTGTGTGCGTTTGAGCGTGTGTGCGTGCGTGCGTGCGTGCGTGCGTGTGCGTGTTCGTGCGCGTGTGCGCGTGCGTGCGCGTGTGCGTGTGCGCGTGCGTACGTGCGTGCGCGCGTGCGCGTGTGCGCGCCCGTGTGTGTTCGCGTGTGTGTGCGCGTGTGCGTGCGTGTGTGCGTGCGTGCGTTCGTGCGTGTGTGCGTGTGCGTGCGTGCGTGTGCGTGTTCCTACGCGTGTGCGCGTGCGTGCGCGTGTGCCTGTGTGCGTGTGCGCGTTTGCGCGTGTGTGCGTGCGCGCGTGCGTGCTTGTGCGTGAAAGTGCGCGTGTGCGCGTGTGTGTGCGTGCGTGCGCGTGCGCGAGATTGTGTGCGTGCGTGCGCATGTGCGTGCGTGCGTGTGCGTGCATGTGTGCGTGCGTGCGCGTGCCTGTGTGCGTGTGCGTGTGTGCGCGTGTGCGCGTGTGCACGTGCGTGCGTGTGCGCGCGTGCGTGCTTGTGCGCGCGTGCGTGCTTGTGCGTGAAAGTGCGCGTGTGCGCGTGTGTGTGCGTGCGTGCGCGTGCGCGTTATTGCCCGTGTTCGTGCGTGCGTGCGTGCGTGCGCGTGTGCGTGCATGTGTGCGTGCGTGCGCGTGTGCGTGCGTGCGCGTGCCTGCGTGTGTGTGCGTGCGTGTGTGTGTGCGTGTGCGCGTGTGCACGTGCGTGCTTGTGCGCGCGTGCGTGCGTGTGCGTGCGCGTGTGCGTGCGTGCGCGTGTGAGTGCGTGCGCGTGCGTGCGTGTGAGTGCGTTCATGTGTGTGCGTGCGTGATTGTGCGTGTTTGCATGCGTGCGTGTGTGCGTGCGTGCGTGCTTGTGCGTTCGTGTTTGCGTGTGCGTGCGTGTGTGCGTGTTTGCATGCGTGCGTGTGCGCGTGTGCGTGCGTGTGTGTGTGTTTGCATGCGTGCGTGTGTTCGTGCGCGTGCGTGCGTGTGCGTGTTCCTACGCGTGTGCGCGTGCGTGCGCGTTTGCCTGTGTGCGTGAGCGCGTGTGTGCGTGTGCGCGTGTGTGCGTGTGCGCGTGCGTACGTGTGCGCGCGTGCGGTCTTATGCGCGCGTGCGTGCTTGTGCGTGCGTGTGCGCGTGTGTGCGTGCGTGTGCGTGCGCGCGTGAGTGTGTGCATTCGTGCGCGTGCGTGTGCGTGTTCGTGCGCGTGTGCGCGTGCGTGCGTCTGTGCGTGCGCGCGTGCGCGTGTGCGTGCGTGAGTGCCCGTGTGTGTGCGCGTGTGCGTGCGTGTGTGCGTGTTTGCATGCGTGCGTGTGTGCATATGCGTGCGTGCGTGTGCGTGCGTGCGTGAGTGTGCGTGCGTTCGTGCGCGTGCGTGTGAGTGCGTGCGTGCGTGTGCGTGTTCCTACGCGTGTGCGCGTGCGTGCGCGTGCGTGTAGGCGGGCGCGTGTGCGTGTGCGCGTGCGTACGTGCGTGCGCGCGTGCGCGTGAGTACGTGCGTGCGCGCGTGCGGTCTTGTGCGCGCGTGCGTGCTTGTGCGTGCGTGTGCGCGTGTGTGCGTGTGCGTGCGTGCGTGCGCGTGCGCGTGATTGCGTGTGTGTTTGCGTGCGTGCGTGCGTGCGCGTGTGCGTGAGTGTGTGCGTGAGTGCGTGTGTGCGTTTGAGCGTGTGTGCGTGCGTGCGTGCGTGTGCGTGTTCGTGCGCGTGTGCGCGTGCGTGCGCGTGTGCGTGTGCGTGTGCGCGTGCGTACGTGCGTGCGCGCGTGCGCGGGCGTGCGTGCGCGGGCGTGCGTGCGCGCGTGCGCGTGTGCGCGCGTGCGTGCCCGTGTGTGTTGGCGTGTGCGTGCGCATGTGCGTGCGTGTGTGCGCGTGTGCGTGCGTGTGTGCGTGCGTGCGTTCGTGCGTGTGTGCGTGTGCGTGCGTGCGTGTGCGTGCGTGCGTGCGCGTGCGTGTTCCTACGCGTGTGTGCGTGCGTGCGTGCGTGCGTGTGCGTGTTCGTGCGCGTGTGCGCGTGCGTGCGCGTGTGCGTGTGCGCGTGCGTACGTGCGTGCGCGCGTGCGCGGGCGTGCGTGCGCGCGTGCGCGGGCGTGCGTGCGCGCGTGCGCGTGTGCGCGCGTGCGCGTGTGCGCGCCCGTGTGTGTTCGCGTGTGCGTGCGCGTGTGCGTGCGTGTGTGCGCGTGTGCGTGCGTGTGTGCGTGCGTGCGTTCGTGCGTGTGTGCGTGTGCGTGCGTGCGTGTGCGTGCGTGCGTGTGCGTATTCCTACGCGTGTGCGCGTGCGTGCGCGTGTGCCTGTGTGCGTGTGCGCGTTTGCGCGTGTGTGCGTGCGCGCGTGCGTGCTTGTGCGTGAAAGTGCGCGTGTGCGCGTGTGTGTGCGTGCGTGCGCGTGTGCGTGCGTGCGCGTGCCTGCGTGTGTGTGCGTGCGTGTGTGTGTGCGTGTGCACGTGTGCGCGTGTGCGCGTGTGCGCGTGTGTGCGCGTGTGCGCGTGTGCACGTGCGTGCTTGTGCGCGCGTGCGTGCGTGTGCGTGCGTGTAAGCGTGTGCGTGCGTGTAAGCGTGTGCGTGCGCGTGTGCGTGCGTGCGCGTGTGAGTGCGTGCGCGTGCGTGCGTGTGAGTGCGTGCATGTGTGTGCGTGCGTGATTGTGCGTGTTTGCATGCGTGCGTGTGTGCGTGCGTGCGTGCTTGTGCGTTCGTGTTTGCGTGTGCGTGCGTTTGTGCGTGTTTGCATGCGTGCTTGTGCGTGCGTGTGCGGGCTTGTGTGTGTGCGTGTGCGTACGCGCGCGTGTGCGTTTGTGTGCGCGTGTGCGCGTGTGTGCGTGTGCACGTGCGTGCGTGTGCGCGCGTGCGTGCTTGTGCGCGCGTGCGTGCATATGCGTGCGTGTGCGCGTGTGCGCATGTGAGTGCGTCCGTGCGCGTGCGCGTGATTGCGTGTGTGTGTGTGTGTGCGTGCGTGCGTGCGCGTGTGCGTGAGTGTGTGCGTGCGTGTGTGCGTGCGTGCGCGTGTGCGTGCGTGCGCGTGTGCGTGTTGGTGCGCGTGTGCGTGTTGGTGCGCGTGTGCGCGTGCGTGCGCGTGTGCGTGTGCGCGTGCGTACGTGCGTGCGCGCGTGCGCGTGAGTACGTGCGTGCGCGCGTGCTGTCTTGTGCGCGCGTGCGTGCTTGTGCGTGCGTGTGCGCGTGTGCGCGTGTGCGTGCGTGCGTGCGCGTGCGCGTGATTGCGTGTGTGTTTGCGTGCGTGCGTGCGCGTGTGCGTGAGTGTGTGTGTGCGTGCGTGTGTGCGTTTGAGCGTGTGTGCGTGCGTGCGTGTGTGCGTGTGCGTGTTCGTGCGCGTGTGCGCGTGCGTGTGCGCGTGCGTGCGTTCGTGCGTACGTGCGTGCGCGCGTGCGCGGGCGTGCGTGCGCGCGTGCGCGTGTGCGCGCGTGCGTGCCCGTGTGTGTTCGCGTGTGCGTGCGAGTGTGCGTGCGTGCGTTCGTGCGTGTGTGCGTGTGCGTGCGTGCGTGTGCGTGCGTGCATGTGCGTGTTCCTACGCGTGTGCGCGTGCGTGCGCGTGTGCCTGTGTGCGTGTGCGCGTTTGCGCGTGTGTGCGTGCGCGTGCGTGCGTGTGTGTGCGTGCGTGAGTGTGTACGTTCGTGCGCGTGCGTGCGCCTGTGCGTGCGTGAGTGCCCGTGTGTGTGCGCGTGTGCGTGCGTGCGTGTGTGCGTGTTTGCATGCGTGCGTGTGTGCGTGCGTGCGCGTGTGCGTGCGTGCGCGTGCCTGCGTGTGCGTGCGTGAGTGCCCGTGTGTGTGCGCGTGTGCGCGTGTGCACTTGTGCGCGTGTGTACGCGTGTGAACGTGCGTGCTTGTGCGCGCCTGCGTGCGTGTGCGTGCGTGTAAGCGTGTGCGTGCGTGTAAGCGTGTGCGTGCGCGTGTGCGTGCGTGCGCGTGTGAGTGCGTGCGCGTGCGTGCGTGTGAGTGCGTGCATGTGTGTGCGTGCGTGATTGTGCGTGTTTGCATGCGTGCGTGTGTGCGTGCGTGCGTGCTTGTGCGTTCGTGTTTGCGGGTGCGTGCGTGTGTGCGTGTTTGCATGCGTGCCTGTGCGTGCGTGTGCGCGTCTGTGCGTGTGCGGGCTTGTGTGTGTGCGTGTGCGTGCGCGCGCGTGTGCGTTTGTGCGCGTGTGTGCGCGTGTGCGCGTGTGTGCGTGTGCACGTACGTGCGTGTGCGCGCGTGCGTGCTTGTGCGCGCGTGCGTGCATGTGCGTGCGCGTGCGCGTGATTGCGTGTGTGTGTGTGCGTGCGTGCGTGCGCGTGTGCGTGAGTGTGTGCGTGCGTGTGTGCGTGCGTGCGCGTGTGCGTGCGTGCGCGTGTGCGTGTTGGTGCGCGTGTGCGTGTTGGTGCGCGTGTGCGCGTGCGTGCGCGTGTGCGTGTGCGCGTGCGTACGTGCGTGCGCGCGTGCGCGTGATTGCGTGTGTTTGCGTGCGTGCGTGCGCGTGTGCGTGAGTGTGTGCGTGCGTGCGTGTGTGCGTCTGAGCGTGTGTGCGTGCGTGCGTGCGTGTTCGTTCGCGTGTGCGCGTGCGTGCGCGTGTGAGTGCGTGCGCGTGCGTGCGTGTGAGTGCGTGCATGTGTGTGCGTGCGTGATTGTGCGTGTTTGCATGCGTGCGTGTGTGCGTGCGTGCGTGCGTGTGCGCGCGTGTGTGCTTGTGCGCGCGTGCGTGCATGTGCGTGCGCGTGCGCGTGATTGCGTGTGTGTGTGTGCGTGCGTGCGTGCGCGTGTGCGTGAGTGTGTGCGTGCGTGTGTGCGTGCGTGCGCGTGTGCGTGTTGGTGCGCGTGTGCGTGTTGGTGCGCGTGTGCGCGTGCGTGCGCGTGTGCGTGTGCGCGTGCGTACGTGCGTGCGCGCGTGCGCGTGATTGCGTGTGTGTTTGCGTGCGTGCGTGCGCGTGTGCGTGAGTGTGTGCGTCTGAGCGTGTGTGCGTGCGTGCGTGCGTGTGCGTGTTCGTTCGCGTGTGCGCGTGCGTGCGCGTGTGAGTGCGTGCGCGTGCGTGCGTGTGAGTGCGTGCATGTGTGTGCGTGCGTGATTGTGCGTGTTTGCATGCGTGCGTGTGTGCGTGCGTGCGTGCTTGTGCGTTCGTGTTTGCGTGTGCGTGCGTGTGTGCATGTTTGCATGCGTGCGTGTGCGCGTGTGCGTGCGTGTGTGTGTGTTTGCATGCGTGCGTGTGTTCGTGCGCGTGCGTGCGTGTGCGTGCGTGCGTACGCGTGCGTTTGCGTGTTCCTACGCGTGTGCGCGTGCGTGCGCGTTTGCCTGTGTGCGTGAGCGCGTGTGTGCGTGTGCGCGTGTGTGCGTGTGCGCGTGCGTACGTGTGCGCGCGTGCGGTCTTATGCGCGCGTGCGTGCTTGTGCGTGCGTGTGCGCGTGTTTGCGTGCGTGTGCGTGCGCGCGTGAGTGTGTGCGTTCGTGCGCGTGCGTGCGTGTGCGTGTTCGTGCGCGTGTGCGCGTGCGTGCGCCTGTGCGTGCGCGCGTGCGCGTGTGCGTGCGTGAGTGCCCGTGTGTGTGCGCGTGTGCGTGCGTGTGTGCGTGTTTGCATGCGTGCGTGTGTGCATATGCGTGCGTGCGTGCGTGCTTGTGTGCGCGTGCGTGCTTGTGCGTGAAAGTGCGCGTGTGCGCGTGTGTGTGCGTGCGTGCGCGTGCGCGTTATTGCGCGTGTTCGTGCGTGCGTGCGTGCGTGCGCGTGTGCGTGCATGTGTGCGTGCGTGCGCGTGTGCGTGCGTGCGCGTGCCTGCGTGTGTGTGCGTGTGTGTGCGTGCGTGTGTGTGCGCGTGTGCGCGTGTGCGCGTGTGCACGTGCGTGCTTGTGCGCGCGTGCGTGCGTGTGCGTGCGTGTAAGCGTGTGCGTGCGTGTAAGCGTGTGCGTGCGCGTGCGCGTGTGCGTGTGCGTGCGTGCGCGTGTGAGTGCGTGTGCGTGCGTGTGTGTGTGTTTGCATGCGTGCGTGTGTTCGTGCGCGTGCGTGCGTGTGCGTGCGTGCGTACGCGTGCGTTTGCGTGTTCCTACGCGTGTGCGCGTGCGTGCGCGTTTGCCTGTGTGCGTGAGCGCGTGTGTGCGTGTGCGCGTGTGTGCGTGTGCGCGTGCGTACGTGTGCGCGCGTGCGGTCTTATGCGCGCGTGCGTGCTTGTGCGTGCGTGTGCGCGTGTTTGCGTGCGTGTGCGTGCGCGCGTAAGTTTGTGCGTTCGTGCGCATGCGTGCGTGCGTGTGCGTGTTCGTGCGCGTGTGCGCGTGCGTGCGACTGTGCGTGCGCGCGTGCGCGTGTGCGTGCGTGAGTGCCCGTGTATGTGCGCGTGTGCGTGCGTGTGTGCGTGTTTGCATGCGTGCGTGTGTGCATATGCGTGCGTGCGTGTGCGTGCGTGCGTGAGTGTGCGTGCGTTCGTGCGCGTGCGTGTGAGTGCGTGCGTGCGTGTGCGTGATCCTACGCGTGTGCGCGTGCGTGCGCGTGCGTGTAGGCGGGCGCGTGTGCGTGTGTGCGTGTGCGCGTGCGTGTGCGCGTGCGTGTGCGCGTGCGTGTAGGCGGGCGCGTGTACGTGTGCGCGTGTGTGCGTGTGCGTGTGTGCCTGTGTGTGTGTGCGCGTGTGCGTGCATGTGTGCGTGTTTGCATGCGTGCGTGTGTGCATATGCGTGCGTGCGTGCGTGCTTGTGTGCGCGTGCGTGCTTGTGCGTGAAAGTGCGCGTGTGCGCGTGTGTGTGCGTGCGTGCGCGTGCGCGTTATTGCGCGTGTTCGTGCGTGCGTGCGTGCGCGTGTGCGTGCATGTGTGCGTGCGTGTGCGTGCGTGCGCGTGCCTGCGTGTGTGTGCGTGCGTGTGTGTGCGCGTGTGCGCGTGTGCGCGTGTGCACGTGCGTGCTTGTGCGCGCGTGCGTGCGTGTGCGTGCGTGCAAGCGTGTGCGTGCGTGTAAGCGTGTGCGTGCGCGTGCGTGCGTGCGCGTGTGAGTGCGTGCGCGTGCGTGCGTGTGAGTGCGTGCATGTGTGTGCGTGCGTGATTGTGCGTGTTTGCATGCGTGCGTGTGTGCGTGCGTGCGTGCTTGTGCGTTCGTGTTTGCGTGTGCGTGCGTGTGCGCGTGCGTGTAGGCGGGCGCGTGTACGTGTGCGCGTGTGTGCGTGTGCGTGTGTGCCTGTGTGCGTGTGCGCGTGTGTGCGTGTGCGATGTGTGTGCGTGTGCGCGTGCGTGTGTGTGCACGCGTGCGTGCTTTTGCGAGCGCGTGTGCATGCGTGTGTGCGTTCGTGCGTGTCTGCGTGCGTGCGCGTTTGCGTGCATGCGCGTGTGCGTGCGTGCGTGTGTGTGCGTGCGTGTGTGCTTGCGTTCGTACGCATGCGTGCGCGTGTGAGTGCGTGCGCGTGCGTGCGTGTGAGTGCGTGCATGTGTGTGCGTGCGTGATTGTGCGTGTTTGCATGCGTGCGTGTGTGCGTGCGTGCTTGTGCGTTCGTGTTTGCGGGTGCGTGCGTGTGTGCGTGTTTGCATGCGTGCTTGTGCGTGCGTGTGCGCGTGTGCGTGCGTGTGTGCGTGTTTGCAAGCGTGCGTTTGTTCGTGCGCGTGCGTGCGTGTGCGTGCGTGCGTACGCGTGCGTGTGCGTGTTCCTACGCGTGTGCGCGTGCGTGCGCGTTTGCCTGTGTGCGTGTGCGCGTGTGTGCGTGTGCGCGTGTGTGCGTGTGCGCGTGCGTACGTGTGCGCGCGTGCGGTCTTGTGCGCGCGTGCGTGCTTGTGCGTGCGTGTGCGCGTGTGTGCGTGCGTGTGCGTGCGCGCGTGAGTGTGTGCATTCGTGCGCGTGCGTGCGTGCGTGTGCGTGTTCGTGCGCGTGTGCGCGTGCGTGCGCGTGTGCGTGAGTGTGTGCGTGCGTGTGTGCGTGCGTGCGCGTGTGCGTGCGTGCGCGTGTGCGTGTTGGTGCGCGTGTGCGTGTTGGTGCGCGTGTGCGCGTGCGTGCGCGTGTGCGTGTGCGCGTGCGTACGTGCGTGCGCGCGTGCGGTCTTGTGCGCGCGTGCGTGCTTGTGCGTGCGTGTGCGCGTGTGCGCGTGTGCGTGCGTGCGTGCGCGTGCGCGTGATTGCGTGTGTGTTTGCGTGCGTGCGCGTGTGCGTGAGTGTGTGCGTGCGTGCGTGTGTGCGTTTGAGCGTGTGTGCGTGCGTGCGTGCGTGCGTGTGCGTGTTCGTGCGCGTGTGCGCGTGTGCGTGTGCGCGTGCGTACGTGCGCGCGCGCGTGCGCGGGCGTGCGTGCGCGCGTGCGCGGTCGTGCGTGCGCGCGTGCGCGTGTGCGCGCCCGTGTGTGTTCGCGTGTGCGTGCGCGTGTGCGTGCGTGTGTGCGCGTGTGCGTGCGTGCGTTCGTGCGTGTGTGCGTGTGCGTGCGTGCGTGTGCGTGCGTGCGTGTGCGGGTTCCTACGCGTGTGCGCGTGCGTGCGCGTGTGCCTGTGTGCGTGTGCGCGTTTGCGCGTGTGTGCGTGCGCGCGTGCGTGCTTGTGCGTGAAAGTGCGCGTGTGCGCGTGTGTGTGCGTGCGTGCGCGTGCGCGAGATTGTGTGCGTGCGTGCGCATGTGCGTGCGTGCGTGCGTGTGCGTGTGCGTGCATGTGTGCGTGCGTGCGCGTGCCTGTGTGCGTGTGCGTGTGTGCGCGTGTGCGCGTGTGCACGTGCGTGCGTGTGCGCGCGTGCGTGCTTGTGCGCGCGTGCGTGCTTGTGCGTGAAAGTGCGCGTGTGCGCGTGTGTGTGCGTGCGTGCGCGTGCGCGTTATTGCCCGTGTTCGTGCGTGCGTGCGTGCGTGCGCGTGTGCGTGCATGTGTGCGTGCGTGCGCGTGTGCGTGCGTGCGCGTGCCTGCGTGTGTGTGCGTGCGTGTGTGTGTGCGTGTGCGCGTGTGCACGTGCGTGCTTGTGCGCGCGTGCGTGCGTGTGCGTGCGCGTGTGCGTGCGTGCGCGTGTGAGTGCGTGCGCGTGCGTGCGTGTGAGTGCGTTCATGTGTGTGCGTGCGTGATTGTGCGTGTTTGCATGCGTGCGTGTGTGCGTGCGTGCGTGCTTGTGCGTTCGTGTTTGCGTGTGCGTGCGTGTGTGCGTGTTTGCATGCGTGCGTGTGCGCGTGTGCGTGCGTGTGTGTGTGTTTGCATGCGTGCGTGTGTTCGTGCGCGTGCGTGCGTGTGCGTGTTCCTACGCGTGTGCGCGTGCGTGCGCGTTTGCCTGTGTGCGTGAGCGCGTGTGTGCGTGTGCGCGTGTGTGCGTGTGCGCGTGCGTACGTGTGCGCGCGTGCGGTCTTATGCGCGCGTGCGTGCTTGTGCGTGCGTGTGCGCGTGTGTGCGTGCGTGTGCGTGCGCGCGTGAGTGTGTGCATTCGTGCGCGTGCGTGTGCGTGTTCGTGCGCGTGTGCGCGTGCGTGCGTCTGTGCGTGCGCGCGTGCGCGTGTGCGTGCGTGAGTGCCCGTGTGTGTGCGCGTGTGCGTGCGTGTGTGCGTGTTTGCATGCGTGCGTGTGTGCATATGCGTGCGTGCGTGTGCGTGCGTGCGTGAGTGTGCGTGCGTTCGTGCGCGTGCGTGTGAGTGCGTGCGTGCGTGTGCGTGTTCCTACGCGTGTGCGCGTGCGTGCGCGTGCGTGTAGGCGGGCGCGTGTGCGTGTGCGCGTGCGTACGTGCGTGCGCGCGTGCGCGTGAGTACGTGCGTGCGCGCGTGCGGTCTTGTGCGCGCGTGCGTGCTTGTGCGTGCGTGTGCGCGTGTGTGCGTGTGCGTGCGTGCGTGCGCGTGCGCGTGATTGCGTGTGTGTTTGCGTGCGTGCGTGCGCGTGTGCGTGAGTGTGTGCGTGAGTGCGTGTGTGCGTTTGAGCGTCTGTGCGTGCGTGCGTGCGTGTGCGTGTTCGTGCGCGTGTGCGCGTGCGTGCGCGTGTGCGTGTGCGCGTGCGTACGTGCGTGCGCGCGTGCGCGGGCGTGCGTGCGCGGGCGTGCGTGCGCGCGTGCGCGTGTGCGCGCGTGTGCGTGTGCGCGCGTGCGTGCCCGTGTGTGTTGGCGTGTGCGTGCGCATGTGCGTGCGTGTGTGCGCGTGTGCGTGCGTGTGTGCGTGCGTGCGTTCGTGCGTGTGTGCGTGTGCGTGCGTGCGTGTGCGTGCGTGCGTGCGCGTGCGTGTTCCTACGCGTGTGTGCGTGCGTGCGTGTGCGTGTTCGTGCGCGTGTGCGCGTGCGTGCGCGTGTGCGTGTGCGCGTGCGTACGTGCGTGCGCGCGTGCGCGGGCGTGCGTGCGCGCGTGCGCGGGCGTGCGTGCGCGCGTGCGCGTGTGCGCGCGTGCGCGTGTGCGCGCCCGTGTGTGTTCGCGTGTGCGTGCGCGTGCGCGTGCGTGTGTGCGCGTGTGCGTGCGTGTGTGCGTGCGTGCGTTCGTGCGTGTGTGCGTGTGCGTGCGTGCGTGTGCGTGCGTGCGTGTGCGTGTTCCTACGCGTGTGCGCGTGCGTGCGCGTGTGCCTGTGTGCGTGTGCGCGTTTGCGCGTGTGTGCGTGCGCGCGTGCGTGCTTGTGCGTGAAAGTGCGCGTGTGCGCGTGTGTGTGCGTGCGTGCGCGTGCGCGAGATTGTGTGCGTGCGTGCGCATGTGCGTGCGTGCGTGCGTGTGCGTGTGCGTGCATGTGTGCGTGCGTGCGCGTGCCTGTGTGCGTGTGCGTGTGTGCGCGTGTGCGCGTGTGCACGTGCGTGCGTGTGCGCGCGTGCGTGCTTGTGCGCGCGTGCGTGCTTGTGCGTGAAAGTGCGCGTGTGCGCGTGTGTGTGCGTGCGTGCGCGTGCGCGTTATTGCCCGTGTTCGTGCGTGCGTGCGTGCGTGCGCGTGTGCGTGCATGTGTGCGTGCGTGCGCGTGTGCGTGCGTGCGCGTGCCTGCGTGTGTGTGCGTGCGTGTGTGTGTGCGTGTGCGCGTGTGCACGTGCGTGCTTGTGCGCGCGTGCTTGCGTGTGCGTGCGCGTGTGCGTGCGTGCGCGTGTGAGTGCGTGCGCGTGCGTGCGTGTGAGTGCGTTCATGTGTGTGCGTGCGTGATTGTGCGTGTTTGCATGCGTGCGTGTGTGCGTGCGTGCGTGCTTGTGCGTTCGTGTTTGCGTGTGCGTGCGTGTGTGCGTGTTTGCATGCGTGCGTGTGCGCGTGTGCGTGCGTGTGTGTGTGTTTGCATGCGTGCGTGTGTTCGTGCGCGTGCGTGCGTGTGCGTGTTCCTACGCGTGTGCGCGTGCGTGCGCGTTTGCCTGTGTGCGTGAGCGCGTGTGTGCGTGTGCGCGTGTGTGCGTGTGCGCGTGCGTACGTGTGCGCGCGTGCGGTCTTATGCGCGCGTGCGTGCTTGTGCGTGCGTGTGCGCGTGTGTGCGTGCGTGTGCGTGCGCGCGTGAGTGTGTGCATTCGTGCGCGTGCTTGTGCGTGTTCGTGCGCGTGTGCGCGTGCGTGCGTCTGTGCGTGCGCGCGTGCGCGTGTGCGTGCGTGAGTGCCCGTGTGTGTGCGCGTGTGCGTGCGTGTGTGCGTGTTTGCATGCGTGCGTGTGTGCATATGCGTGCGTGCGTGTGCGTGCGTGCGTGAGTGTGCGTGCGTTCGTGCGCGTGCGTGTGAGTGCGTGCGTGCGTGTGCGTGTTCCTACGCGTGTGCGCGTGCGTGCGCGTGTGAGTGCGTGCGCGTGCGTGCGTGTGAGTGCGTGCATGTGTGTGCGTGCGTGATTGTGCGTGTTTGCATGCGTGCGTGTGTGCGTGCGTGCGTGCTTGTGCGTTCGTGTTTGCGTGTGCGTGCGTTTGTGCGTGTTTGCATGCGTGCTTGTGCGTGCGTGTGCGGGCTTGTGTGTGTGCGTGTGCGTACGCGCGCGTGTGCGTTTGTGTGCGCGTGTGCGCGTGTGCGCGTGTGTGCGTGTGCACGTGCGTGCGTGTGCGCGCGTGCGTGCTTGTGCGCGCGTGCGTGCATATGCGTGCGTGTGCGCGTGTGCGCATGTGAGTGCGTCCGTGCGCGTGCGCGTGATTGCGTGTGTGTGTGTGTGTGCGTGCGTGCGTGCGCGTGTGCGTGAGTGTGTGCGTGCGTGTGTGCGTGCGTGCGCGTGTGCGTGCGTGCGCGTGTGCGTGTTGGTGCGCGTGTGCGTGTTGGTGCGCGTGTGCGCGTGCGTGCGCGTGTGCGTGTGCGCGTGCGTACGTGCGTGCGCGCGTGCGCGTGAGTACGTGCGTGCGCGCGTGCTGTCTTGTGCGCGCGTGCGTGCTTGTGCGTGCGTGTGCGCGTGTGCGCGTGTGCGTGCGTGCGTGCGCGTGCGCGTGATTGCGTGTGTGTTTGCGTGCGTGCGTGCGCGTGTGCGTGAGTGTGTGTGTGTGCGTGCGTGTGTGCGTTTGAGCGTGTGTGCGTGCGTGCGTGTGTGCGTGTGCGTGTTCGTGCGCGTGTGCGCGTGCGTGTGCGCGTGCGTGCGTTCGTGCGTACGTGCGTGCGCGCGTGCGCGGGCGTGCGTGCGCGCGTGCGCGTGTGCGCGCGTGCGTGCCCGTGTGTGTTCGCGTGTGCGTGCGAGTGTGCGTGCGTGCGTTCGTGCGTGTGTGCGTGTGCGTGCGTGCGTGTGCGTGCGTGCGTGTGCGTGTTCCTACGCGTGTGCGCGTGCGTGCGCGTGTGCCTGTGTGCGTGTGCGCGTTTGCGCGTGTGTGCGTGCGCGTGCGTGCGTGTGTGTGCGTGCGTGAGTGTGTACGTTCGTGCGCGTGCGTGCGCCTGTGCGTGCGTGAGTGCCCGTGTGTGTGCGCGTGTGCGTGCGTGCGTGTGTGCGTGTTTGCATGCGTGCGTGTGTGCGTGCGTGCGCGTGTGCGTGCGTGCGCGTGCCTGCGTGTGCGTGCGTGAGTGCCCGTGTGTGTGCGCGTGTGCGCGTGTGCACTTGTGCGCGTGTGTACGCGTGTGAACGTGCGTGCTTGTGCGCGCCTGCGTGCGTGTGCGTGCGTGTAAGCGTGTGCGTGCGTGTAAGCGTGTGCGTGCGCGTGTGCGTGCGTGCGCGTGTGAGTGCGTGCGCGTGCGTGCGTGTGAGTGCGTGCATGTGTGTGCGTGCGTGATTGTGCGTGTTTGCATGCGTGCGTGTGTGCGTGCGTGCGTGCTTGTGCGTTCGTGTTTGCGGGTGCGTGCGTGTGTGCGTGTTTGCATGCGTGCCTGTGCGTGCGTGTGCGCGTCTGTGCGTGTGCGGGCTTGTGTGTGTGCGTGTGCGTGCGCGCGCGTGTGCGTTTGTGCGCGTGTGTGCGCGTGTGCGCGTGTGTGCGTGTGCACGTACGTGCGTGTGCGCGCGTGCGTGCTTGTGCGCGCGTGCGTGCATGTGCGTGCGCGTGCGCGTGATTGCGTGTGTGTGTGTGTGCGTGCGTGCGTGCGCGTGTGCGTGAGTGTGTGCGTGCGTGTGTGCGTGCGTGCGCGTGTGCGTGCGTGCGCGTGTGCGTGTTGGTGCGCGTGTGCGTGTTGGTGCGCGTGTGCGCGTGCGTGCGCGTGTGCGTGTGCGCGTGCGTACGTGCGTGCGCGCGTGCGCGTGATTGCGTGTGTTTGCGTGCGTGCGTGCGCGTGTGCGTGAGTGTGTGCGTGCGTGCGTGTGTGCGTCTGAGCGTGTGTGCGTGCGTGCGTGCGTGTTCGTTCGCGTGTGCGCGTGCGTGCGCGTGTGAGTGCGTGCGCGTGCGTGCGTGTGAGTGCGTGCATGTGTGTGCGTGCGTGATTGTGCGTGTTTGCATGCGTGCGTGTGTGCGTGCGTGCGTGCGTGTGCGCGCGTGTGTGCTTGTGCGCGCGTGCGTGCATGTGCGTGCGCGTGCGCGTGATTGCGTGTGTGTGTGTGCGTGCGTGCGTGCGCGTGTGCGTGAGTGTGTGCGTGCGTGTGTGCGTGCGTGCGCGTGTGCGTGTTGGTGCGCGTGTGCGTGTTGGTGCGCGTGTGCGCGTGCGTGCGCGTGTGCGTGTGCGCGTGCGTACGTGCGTGCGCGCGTGCGCGTGATTGCGTGTGTGTTTGCGTGCGTGCGTGCGCGTGTGCGTGAGTGTGTGCGTCTGAGCGTGTGTGCGTGCGTGCGTGCGTGTGCGTGTTCGTTCGCGTGTGCGCGTGCGTGCGCGTGTGAGTGCGTGCGCGTGCGTGCGTGTGAGTGCGTGCATGTGTGTGCGTGCGTGATTGTGCGTGTTTGCATGCGTGCGTGTGTGCGTGCGTGCGTGCTTGTGCGTTCGTGTTTGCGTGTGCGTGCGTGTGTGCATGTTTGCATGCGTGCGTGTGCGCGTGTGCGTGCGTGTGTGTGTGTTTGCATGCGTGCGTGTGTTCGTGCGCGTGCGTGCGTGTGCGTGCGTGCGTACGCGTGCGTTTGCGTGTTCCTACGCGTGTGCGCGTGCGTGCGCGTTTGCCTGTGTGCGTGAGCGCGTGTGTGCGTGTGCGCGTGTGTGCGTGTGCGCGTGCGTACGTGTGCGCGCGTGCGGTCTTATGCGCGCGTGCGTGCTTGTGCGTGCGTGTGCGCGTGTTTGCGTGCGTGTGCGTGCGCGCGTGAGTGTGTGCGTTCGTGCGCGTGCGTGCGTGTGCGTGTTCGTGCGCGTGTGCG
Source organism: Tanypteryx hageni (assembly GCA_028673005.1). Classification (NCBI taxonomy): domain Eukaryota; kingdom Metazoa; phylum Arthropoda; class Insecta; order Odonata; family Petaluridae; genus Tanypteryx; species Tanypteryx hageni. The sequence goes on from JAJPWW010001031.1 coordinate 623,535, forward strand.
CGTGCGTGCGCCTGTGCGTGCGCGCGTGCGCGTGTGCGTGCGTGAGTGCCCGTGTGTGTGCGCGTGTGCGTGCGTGTGTGCGTGTTTGCATGCGTGCGTGTGTGCATATGCGTGCGTGCGTGCGTGCTTGTGTGCGCGTGCGTGCTTGTGCGTGAAAGTGCGCGTGTGCGCGTGTGTGTGCGTGCGTGCGCGTGCGCGTTATTGCGCGTGTTCGTGCGTGCGTGCGTGCGTGCGCGTGTGCGTGCATGTGTGCGTGCGTGCGCGTGTGCGTGCGTGCGCGTGCCTGCGTGTGTGTGCGTGTGTGTGCGTGCGTGTGTGTGCGCGTGTGCGCGTGTGCGCGTGTGCACGTGCGTGCTTGTGCGCGCGTGCGTGCGTGTGCGTGCGTGTAAGCGTGTGCGTGCGTGTAAGCGTGTGCGTGCGCGTGCGCGTGTGCGTGTGCGTGCGTGCGCGTGTGAGTGCGTGTGCGTGCGTGTGTGTGTGTTTGCATGCGTGCGTGTGTTCGTGCGCGTGCGTGCGTGTGCGTGCGTGCGTACGCGTGCGTTTGCGTGTTCCTACGCGTGTGCGCGTGCGTGCGCGTTTGCCTGTGTGCGTGAGCGCGTGTGTGCGTGTGCGCGTGTGTGCGTGTGCGCGTGCGTACGTGTGCGCGCGTGCGGTCTTATGCGCGCGTGCGTGCTTGTGCGTGCGTGTGCGCGTGTTTGCGTGCGTGTGCGTGCGCGCGTAAGTTTGTGCGTTCGTGCGCATGCGTGCGTGCGTGTGCGTGTTCGTGCGCGTGTGCGCGTGCGTGCGACTGTGCGTGCGCGCGTGCGCGTGTGCGTGCGTGAGTGCCCGTGTATGTGCGCGTGTGCGTGCGTGTGTGCGTGTTTGCATGCGTGCGTGTGTGCATATGCGTGCGTGCGTGTGCGTGCGTGCGTGAGTGTGCGTGCGTTCGTGCGCGTGCGTGTGAGTGCGTGCGTGCGTGTGCGTGATCCTACGCGTGTGCGCGTGCGTGCGCGTGCGTGTAGGCGGGCGCGTGTGCGTGTGTGCGTGTGCGCGTGCGTGTGCGCGTGCGTGTGCGCGTGCGTGTAGGCGGGCGCGTGTACGTGTGCGCGTGTGTGCGTGTGCGTGTGTGCCTGTGTGTGTGTGCGCGTGTGCGTGCATGTGTGCGTGTTTGCATGCGTGCGTGTGTGCATATGCGTGCGTGCGTGCGTGCTTGTGTGCGCGTGCGTGCTTGTGCGTGAAAGTGCGCGTGTGCGCGTGTGTGTGCGTGCGTGCGCGTGCGCGTTATTGCGCGTGTTCGTGCGTGCGTGCGTGCGCGTGTGCGTGCATGTGTGCGTGCGTGCGCGTGTGCGTGCGTGCGCGTGCCTGCGTGTGTGTGCGTGCGTGTGTGTGCGCGTGTGCGCGTGTGCGCGTGTGCACGTGCGTGCTTGTGCGCGCGTGCGTGCGTGTGCGTGCGTGCAAGCGTGTGCGTGCGTGTAAGCGTGTGCGTGCGCGTGCGTGCGTGCGCGTGTGAGTGCGTGCGCGTGCGTGCGTGTGAGTGCGTGCATGTGTGTGCGTGCGTGATTGTGCGTGTTTGCATGCGTGCGTGTGTGCGTGCGTGCGTGCTTGTGCGTTCGTGTTTGCGTGTGCGTGCGTGTGCGCGTGCGTGTAGGCGGGCGCGTGTACGTGTGCGCGTGTGTGCGTGTGCGTGTGTGCCTGTGTGCGTGTGCGCGTGTGTGCGTGTGCGATGTGTGTGCGTGTGCGCGTGCGTGTGTGTGCACGCGTGCGTGCTTTTGCGAGCGCGTGTGCATGCGTGTGTGCGTTCGTGCGTGTCTGCGTGCGTGCGCGTTTGCGTGCATGCGCGTGTGCGTGCGTGCGTGTGTGTGCGTGCGTGTGTGCTTGCGTTCGTACGCATGCGTGCGCGTGTGAGTGCGTGCGCGTGCGTGCGTGTGAGTGCGTGCATGTGTGTGCGTGCGTGATTGTGCGTGTTTGCATGCGTGCGTGTGTGCGTGCGTGCTTGTGCGTTCGTGTTTGCGGGTGCGTGCGTGTGTGCGTGTTTGCATGCGTGCTTGTGCGTGCGTGTGCGCGTGTGCGTGCGTGTGTGCGTGTTTGCAAGCGTGCGTTTGTTCGTGCGCGTGCGTGCGTGTGCGTGCGTGCGTACGCGTGCGTGTGCGTGTTCCTACGCGTGTGCGCGTGCGTGCGCGTTTGCCTGTGTGCGTGTGCGCGTGTGTGCGTGTGCGCGTGTGTGCGTGTGCGCGTGCGTACGTGTGCGCGCGTGCGGTCTTGTGCGCGCGTGCGTGCTTGTGCGTGCGTGTGCGCGTGTGTGCGTGCGTGTGCGTGCGCGCGTGAGTGTGTGCATTCGTGCGCGTGCGTGCGTGCGTGTGCGTGTTCGTGCGCGTGTGCGCGTGCGTGCGCGTGTGCGTGAGTGTGTGCGTGCGTGTGTGCGTGCGTGCGCGTGTGCGTGCGTGCGCGTGTGCGTGTTGGTGCGCGTGTGCGTGTTGGTGCGCGTGTGCGCGTGCGTGCGCGTGTGCGTGTGCGCGTGCGTACGTGCGTGCGCGCGTGCGGTCTTGTGCGCGCGTGCGTGCTTGTGCGTGCGTGTGCGCGTGTGCGCGTGTGCGTGCGTGCGTGCGCGTGCGCGTGATTGCGTGTGTGTTTGCGTGCGTGCGCGTGTGCGTGAGTGTGTGCGTGCGTGCGTGTGTGCGTTTGAGCGTGTGTGCGTGCGTGCGTGCGTGCGTGTGCGTGTTCGTGCGCGTGTGCGCGTGCGTGCGCGTGTGCGTGTGCGCGTGCGTACGTGCGTGCGCGCGTGCGCGGGCGTGCGTGCGCGCGTGCGCGGGCGTGCGTGCGCGCGTGCGCGTGTGCGCGCCCGTGTGTGTTCGCGTGTGCGTGCGCGTGTGCGTGCGTGTGTGCGCGTGTGCGTGCGTGCGTTCGTGCGTGTGTGCGTGTGCGTGCGTGCGTGTGCGTGCGTGCGTGTGCGTGTTCCTACGCGTGTGCGCGTGCGTGCGCGTGTGCCTGTGTGCGTGTGCGCGTTTGCGCGTGTGTGCGTGCGCGCGTGCGTGCTTGTGCGTGAAAGTGCGCGTGTGCGCGTGTGTGTGCGTGCGTGCGCGTGCGCGAGATTGTGTGCGTGCGTGCGCATGTGCGTGCGTGCGTGCGTGTGCGTGTGCGTGCATGTGTGCGTGCGTGCGCGTGCCTGTGTGCGTGTGCGTGTGTGCGCGTGTGCGCGTGTGCACGTGCGTGCGTGTGCGCGCGTGCGTGCTTGTGCGCGCGTGCGTGCTTGTGCGTGAAAGTGCGCGTGTGCGCGTGTGTGTGCGTGCGTGCGCGTGCGCGTTATTGCCCGTGTTCGTGCGTGCGTGCGTGCGTGCGCGTGTGCGTGCATGTGTGCGTGCGTGCGCGTGTGCGTGCGTGCGCGTGCCTGCGTGTGTGTGCGTGCGTGTGTGTGTGCGTGTGCGCGTGTGCACGTGCGTGCTTGTGCGCGCGTGCGTGCGTGTGCGTGCGCGTGTGCGTGCGTGCGCGTGTGAGTGCGTGCGCGTGCGTGCGTGTGAGTGCGTTCATGTGTGTGCGTGCGTGATTGTGCGTGTTTGCATGCGTGCGTGTGTGCGTGCGTGCGTGCTTGTGCGTTCGTGTTTGCGTGTGCGTGCGTGTGTGCGTGTTTGCATGCGTGCGTGTGCGCGTGTGCGTGCGTGTGTGTGTGTTTGCATGCGTGCGTGTGTTCGTGCGCGTGCGTGCGTGTGCGTGTTCCTACGCGTGTGCGCGTGCGTGCGCGTTTGCCTGTGTGCGTGAGCGCGTGTGTGCGTGTGCGCGTGTGTGCGTGTGCGCGTGCGTACGTGTGCGCGCGTGCGGTCTTATGCGCGCGTGCGTGCTTGTGCGTGCGTGTGCGCGTGTGTGCGTGCGTGTGCGTGCGCGCGTGAGTGTGTGCATTCGTGCGCGTGCGTGTGCGTGTTCGTGCGCGTGTGCGCGTGCGTGCGTCTGTGCGTGCGCGCGTGCGCGTGTGCGTGCGTGAGTGCCCGTGTGTGTGCGCGTGTGCGTGCGTGTGTGCGTGTTTGCATGCGTGCGTGTGTGCATATGCGTGCGTGCGTGTGCGTGCGTGCGTGAGTGTGCGTGCGTTCGTGCGCGTGCGTGTGAGTGCGTGCGTGCGTGTGCGTGTTCCTACGCGTGTGCGCGTGCGTGCGCGTGCGTGTAGGCGGGCGCGTGTGCGTGTGCGCGTGCGTACGTGCGTGCGCGCGTGCGCGTGAGTACGTGCGTGCGCGCGTGCGGTCTTGTGCGCGCGTGCGTGCTTGTGCGTGCGTGTGCGCGTGTGTGCGTGTGCGTGCGTGCGTGCGCGTGCGCGTGATTGCGTGTGTGTTTGCGTGCGTGCGTGCGCGTGTGCGTGAGTGTGTGCGTGAGTGCGTGTGTGCGTTTGAGCGTCTGTGCGTGCGTGCGTGCGTGTGCGTGTTCGTGCGCGTGTGCGCGTGCGTGCGCGTGTGCGTGTGCGCGTGCGTACGTGCGTGCGCGCGTGCGCGGGCGTGCGTGCGCGGGCGTGCGTGCGCGCGTGCGCGTGTGCGCGCGTGCGCGTGTGCGCGCGTGCGCGTGTGCGCGCGTGCGTGCCCGTGTGTGTTGGCGTGTGCGTGCGCATGTGCGTGCGTGTGTGCGCGTGTGCGTGCGTGTGTGCGTGCGTGCGTTCGTGCGTGTGTGCGTGTGCGTGCGTGCGTGTGCGTGCGTGCGTGCGCGTGCGTGTTCCTACGCGTGTGTGCGTGCGTGCGTGTGCGTGTTCGTGCGCGTGTGCGCGTGCGTGCGCGTGTGCGTGTGCGCGTGCGTACGTGCGTGCGCGCGTGCGCGTGTGCGCGCGTGCGCGTGTGCGCGCCCGTGTGTGTTCGCGTGTGCGTGCGCGTGTGCGTGCGTGTGTGCGCGTGTGCGTGCGTGTGTGCGTGCGTGCGTTCGTGCGTGTGTGCGTGTGCGTGCGTGCGTGTGCGTGCGTGCGTGTGCGTGTTCCTACGCGTGTGCGCGCGCGTGCGCGTGTGCCTGTGTGCGTGTGCGCGTTTGCGCGTGTGTGCGTGCGCGCGTGCGTGCTTGTGCGTGAAAGTGCGCGTGTGCGCGTGTGTGTGCGTGCGTGCGCGTGCGCGAGATTGTGTGCGTGCGTGCGCATGTGCGTGCGTGCGTGCGTGTGCGTGTGCGTGCATGTGTGCGTGCGTGCGCGTGCCTGTGTGCGTGTGCGTGTGTGCGCGTGTGCGCGTGTGCACGTGCGTGCGTGTGCGCGCGTGCGTGCTTGTGCGCGCGTGCGTGCTTGTGCGTGAAAGTGCGCGTGTGCGCGTGTGTGTGCGTGCGTGCGCGTGCGCGTTATTGCCCGTGTTCGTGCGTGCGTGCGTGCGTGCGCGTGTGCGTGCATGTGTGCGTGCGTGCGCGTGTGCGTGCGTGCGCGTGCCTGCGTGTGTGTGCGTGCGTGTGTGTGTGCGTGTGCGCGTGTGCACGTGCGTGCTTGTGCGCGCGTGCGTGCGTGTGCGTGCGCGTGTGCGTGCGTGCGCGTGTGAGTGCGTGCGCGTGCGTGCGTGTGAGTGCGTTCATGTGTGTGCGTGCGTGATTGTGCGTGTTTGCATGCGTGCGTGTGTGCGTGCGTGCGTGCTTGTGCGTTCGTGTTTGCGTGTGCGTGCGTGTGTGCGTGTTTGCATGCGTGCGTGTGCGCGTGTGCGTGCGTGTGTGTGTGTTTGCATGCGTGCGTGTGTTCGTGCGCGTGCGTGCGTGTGCGTGTTCCTACGCGTGTGCGCGTGCGTGCGCGTTTGCCTGTGTGCGTGAGCGCGTGTGTGCGTGTGCGCGTGTGTGCGTGTGCGCGTGCGTACGTGTGCGCGCGTGCGGTCTTATGCGCGCGTGCGTGCTTGTGCGTGCGTGTGCGCGTGTGTGCGTGCGTGTGCGTGCGCGCGTGAGTGTGTGCATTCGTGCGCGTGCTTGTGCGTGTTCGTGCGCGTGTGCGCGTGCGTGCGTCTGTGCGTGCGCGCGTGCGCGTGTGCGTGCGTGAGTGCCCGTGTGTGTGCGCGTGTGCGTGCGTGTGTGCGTGTTTGCATGCGTGCGTGTGTGCATATGCGTGCGTGCGTGTGCGTGCGTGCGTGAGTGTGCGTGCGTTCGTGCGCGTGCGTGTGAGTGCGTGCGTGCGTGTGCGTGTTCCTACGCGTGTGCGCGTGCGTGCGCGTGCGTGTAGGCGGGCGCGTGTGCGTGTGCGCGTGCGTACGTGCGTGCGCGCGTGCGCGTGAGTACGTGCGTGCGCGCGTGCGGTCTTGTGCGCGCGTGCGTGCTTGTGCGTGCGTGTGCGCGTGTGTGCGTGTGCGTGCGTGCGTGCGCGTGCGCGTGATTGCGTGTGTGTTTGCGTGCGTGCGTGCGCGTGTGCGTGAGTGTGTGCGTGAGTGCGTGTGTGCGTTTGAGCGTGTGTGCGTGCGTGCGTGCGTGTGCGTGTTCGTGCGCGTGTGCGCGTGCGTGCGCGTGTGCGTGTGCGTGTGCGCGTGCGTACGTGCGTGCGCGCGTGCGCGGGCGTGCGTGCGCGGGCGTGCGTGCGCGCGTGCGCGTGTGCGCGCGTGCGTGCCCGTGTGTGTTGGCGTGTGCGTGCGCATGTGCGTGCGTGTGTGCGCGTGTGCGTGCGTGTGTGCGTGCGTGCGTTCGTGCGTGTGTGCGTGTGCGTGCGTGCGTGTGCGTGCGTGCGTGCGCGTGCGTGTTCCTACGCGTGTGCGCGTGCGTGCGCGTGTGCCTGTGTGCGTGTGCGCGTTTGCGCGTGTGTGCGTGTGCGCGTGCGCGTGTGCGCGTGTGTGTGCGTGCGTGCGCGTGCGCGAGATTGTGTGCGTGCGTGCGTGCGCATGTGCGTGCGTGCGTGCGTGCGCGTGTGCGTGCATGTGTGCTTGTGCGCGTGTGCGCGTGTGTGCGTGTGCACGTGCGTGCGTGTGCGTGCGTGCTTGTGCGCGCGTGCGTGCTTGTGCGTGAAAGTGCGCGTGTGCGCGTGTGTGTGCGTGCGTGCGCGTGCGCGTTATTGCGCGTGTTCGTGCGTGCGTGCGTGCGTGCGCGTGTGCGTGCATGTGTGCGTGCGTGCGCGTGTGCGTGCGTGCGCGTGCCTGCGTGTGTGTGCGTGCGTGTGTGTGTGCGTGTGCGCGTGTGCGCGTGTGCACGTGCGTGCTTGTGCGCGCGTGCGTGCGTGTGCGTGCGTGTAAGCGTGTGCGTGCGTGTAAGCGTGTGCGTGCGCGTGCGCGTGTGCGTGCGTGCGCGTGTGAGTGCGTGCGCGTGCGTGCGTGTGAGTGCGTGCATGTGTGTGCGTGCGTGATTGTGCGTGTTTGCATGCGTGCGTGTGTGCGTGTGTGCGTGCTTGTGCGTTCGTGTTTGCGTGTGCGTGCGTGTGTGCGTGTTTGTATGCGTGCGTGTGCGCGTGTGCGTGCGTGTGTGTGTGTTTGCATGCGTGCGTGTGTTCGTGCGCGTGCGTGCGTGTGCGAGCGTGCGTACGCGTGCGTTTGCCTGTTCCTACGCGTGTGCGCGTGCGTGCGCGTTTGCCTGTGTGCGTGTTTGCATGCGTGCGTGTGTGCATATGCGTGCGTGCGTGTGCGTGCGTGCGTGAGTGTGCGTGCGTTCGTGCGCGTGCGTGTGAGTGCGTGCGTGCGTGTGCGTGTTCCTACGCGTGTGCGCGTGCGTGCGCGTGCGTGTAGGCGGGCGCGTGTGCGTGCGTGCGTGTGCGCGTGTGCGCGTGCGCGTGCGTGTAGGCGGGCGCGTGTGCGTGTGCGCGTGCGTACGTGCGTGCGCGCGTGCGCTTGAGTACGTGCGTGCGCGCGTGCGGTCTTGTGCGCGCGTGCGTGCTTGTGCGTGCGTGTGCGCGTGTGCGCGTGTGCGTGCGTGCGTGCGCGTGCGCGTGATTGCGTGTGTGTTTGCGTGCGTGCGTGCGCGTGTGCGTGAGTGTGTGCGTGCGTGCGTGTGTGCGTTTGAGCGTGTGTGCGTGCGTGCGTGTGCGTGTTCGTGTGCGCGTGCGTGCGCGTGCGCGCGTGCGCGGGCGTGCGTGCGCGCGTGCGCGTGTGCGCGCGTGCGTGCCCGTGTGTGTTTGCGTGTGCGTGCGCGTGTGCGTGCGTGTGTGCGCGTGTGCGTGCGTGTGTGCGTGCGTGCGTTCGTGCGTGTGTGCGTGTGCGTGCGTGCGTGTGCGTGCGTGCGTGCGCGTACGTGTGCGTGTTCCTACGCGTGTGCGCGTGCGTGCGCGTGTGCGTGTGCGCGTTTGCGCGTGTGTGCGTGCGCGCGTGCGTGCTTGTGCGTGAAAGTGCGCGTGTGCGCGTGCGTGCGCGTGCGCGAGATTGTGTGCGTGCGTGCGTGCGCATGTGCGTGCGTGCGTGCGTGCGCGTGTGCGTGCATGTGTGCTTGTGCGCGTGTGCGCGTGTGTGCGTGTGCACGTGCGTGCGTGTGCGTGCGTGCGTGCTTGTGCGCGCGTGCGTGCTTGTGCGTGAAAGTGCGCGTGTGCGCGTGTGTGTGCGTGCGTGCGCGTGCGCGTTATTGCGCGTGTTCGTGCGTGCGTGTGTGCGCGTGTGCGTGCATGTGTGCGTGCGTGCGCGTGTGCGTGCGTGCGCGTGCCTGCGTGTGTGTGCGTGCGTGTGTGTGCGCGTGTGCGCGTGTGCGCGTGTGCACGTGCGTGCTTGTGCGCGCGTGCGTGCGTGTGCGTGCGTGTAAGCGTGTGCGTGCGTGCGCGTGTGAGTGCGTGCGCGTGCGTGCGTGAGAGTGCGTGCATGTGTGTGCGTGCGTGATTGTGCGTGTTTGCATGCGTGCGTGTGTGCGTGCGTGCGTGCTTGTGCGTTCGTGTTTGCGTGTGCGTGTTTGCATGCGTGCGTGTGCGCGTGTGCGTGCATGTGTGTGTGTTTGCATGCGTGCGTGTGTTCGTGCGCGTGCGTGCGTGTGCGTGCGTGCGTACGCGTGCGTTTGCGTGTTCCTACGCGTGTGCGCGTGCGTGCGCGTTTGCCTGTGTGCGTGAGCGCGTGTGTGCGTGTGCGCGTGTGTGCGTGTGCGCGTGCGTACGTGTGCGCGCGTGCGGTCTTATGCGCGCGTGCGTGCTTGTGCGTGCGTGTGCGCGTGTTTGCGTGCGTGTGCGTGCGCGCGTGAGTGTGTGCGTTCGTGCGCGTGTGCGTGCGTGAGTGACCGTGTGTGTGCGCGTGTGCGTGCGTGTGTGCGTGTTTGCATGCGTGCGTGTGTGCATATGCGTGCGTGCGTGCGTGCTTGTGTGCGCGTGCGTGCTTGTGCGTGAAAGTGCGCGTGTGCGCGTGTGTGTGCGTGCGTGCGCGTGCGCGTTATTGCGCGTTTTCGTGCGTGCGTGCGTGCGTGCGCGTGTGCGTGCATGTGTGCGTGCGTGCGCGTGTGCGTGCGTGCGCGTGCCTGCGTGTGTGTGCGTGCGTGTGTGTGCGCGTGTGCGCGTGTGCACGTGCGTGCTTGTGCGCGCGTGCGTGCGTGTAAGCGTGTGCGTGCGTGTAAGCGTGTGCGTGCGCGTGCGCGTGTGCGTGCGTGCGCGTGTGAGTGCGTGCGCGTGCGTGCGTGTGAGTGCGTGCATGTGTGTGCGTGCGTGATTGTGCGTGTTTGCATGCGTGCGTGTGTGCGTGCGTGCGTGCTTGTGCGTTCGTGTTTGCGTGTGCGTGCGTGTGTGCGTGTTTGCATGCGTGCGTGTGCGCGTGTGCGTGCGTGTGTGTGTGTTTGCATGCGTGCGTGTGTTCGTGCGCGTGCGTGCGTGTGCGTGGGTGCGTACGCGTGCGTTTGCGTGTTCCTACGCGTGTGCGCGTGCGTGCGCGTTTGCCTGTGTGCGTGAGCGCGTGTGTGCGTGTGCGCGTGTGTGCGTGTGCGCGTGCGTACGTGTGCGCGCGTGCGGTCTTATGCTCGCGTGCGTGCTTGTGCGTGCGTGTGCGCGTGTTTGCGTGCGTGTGCGTGCGCGCGTGAGTGTGCGCGTTCGTGCGCGTGCGTGCGTGCGTGTGCGTGTTCGTGCGCGTGTGCGCGTGCGTGCGCCTGTGCGTGCGCGCGTGCGCGTGTGCGTGCGTGAGTGCCCGTGTATGTGCGCGTGTGCGTGCGTGTGTGCGTGTTTGCATGCGTGCGTGTGTGCATATGCGTGCGTGCGTGTGCGTGCGTGCGTGAGTGTGCGTGCGTTCGTGCGCGTGCCTGTGAGTGCGTGCGTGCTTGTGCGTGTTCCTACGCGTGTGCGCGTGTGCGCGTGTGCACGTGCGTGCTTGTGCGCGCGTGCGTGCGTGTGCGTGCGTGTAAGCGTGTGCGTGCGTGTAAGCGTGTGCGTGCGCGTGTGCGTGCGTGTGCGTGTGAGTGCGTGCGCGTGCGTGCGTGTGAGTGCGTGCATGTGTGTGCGTGCGTGATTGTGCGTGTTTGCATGCGTGCGTGTGTGCGTGCGTGCGTGCTTGTGCGTTCGTGTTTGCGTGTGCGTGCGTGTGTGCGTGTTTGCATGCGTGCGTGTGCGCGTGTGCGTGCATGTGTGTGTGTTTGCATGCGTGCGTGTGTTCGTGCGCGTGCGTGCGTGTGCGTGCGTGCGTACGCGTGCGTTTGCGTGTTCCTACGCGTGTGCGCGTGCGTGCGCGTTTGCCTGTGTGCGTGAGCGCGTGTGTGCGTGTGCGCGTGTGTGCGTGTGCGCGTGCGTACGTGTGCGCGCGTGCGGTCTTATGCGCGCGTGCGTGCTTGTGCGTGCGTGTGCGCGTGTTTGCGTGCGTGTGCGTGCGCGCGTGAGTGTGTGCGTTCGTGCGCGTGCGTGCGTGCGTGTGCGTGTTCGTGCGCGTGTGCGCGTGCGTATGCCTGTGCGTGCGCGCGTGCGCGTGTGCGTGCGTGAGTGACCGTGTGTGTGCGCGTGTGCGTGCGTGTGTGCGTGTTTGCATGCGTGCGTGTGTGCATATGCGTGCGTGCGTGCGTGCTTGTGTGCGCGTGCGTGCTTGTGCGTGAAAGTGCGCGTGTGCGCGTGTGTGTGCGTGCGTGCGCGTGCGCGTTATTGCGCGTGTTCGTGCGTGCGTGCGTGCGTGAGCGTGTGCGTGCATGTGTGCGTGCGTGCGCGTGTGCGTGCGTGCGCGTGCCTGCGTGTGTGTGCGTGCGTGTGTGTGCGCGTGTGCGCGTGTGCACGTGCGTGCTTGTGCGCGCGTGCGTGCGTGTGCGTGCGTGTAAGCGTGTGCGTGCGTGTAAGCGTGTGCGTGCGCGTGCGCGTGTGCGTGCGTGCGCGTGTGAGTGCGTGCGCGTGCGTGCGTGTGAGTGCGTGCATGTGTGTGCGTGCGTGATTGTGCGTGTTTGCATGCGTGCGTGTGTGCGTGCGTGCGTGCTTGTGCGTTCGTGTTTGCGTGTGCGTGCGTGTGTGCGTGTTTGCATGCGTGCGTGTGCGCGTGTGCGTGCGTGTGTGTGTGTTTGCATGCGTGCGTGTGTTCGTGCGCGTGCGTGCGTGTGCGTGGGTGCGTACGCGTGCGTTTGCGTGTTCCTACGCGTGTGCGCGTGCGTGCGCGTTTGCCTGTGTGCGTGAGCGCGTGTGTGCGTGTGCGCGTGTGTGCGTGTGCGCGTGCGTACGTGTGCGCGCGTGCGGTCTTATGCGCGCGTGCGTGCTTGTGCGTGCGTGTGCGCGTGTTTGCGTGCGTGTGCGTACGCGCGTGAGTGTGCGCGTTCGTGCGCGTGCGTGCGTGCGTGTGCGTGTTCGTGCGCGTGTGCGCGTGCGTGCGCCTGTGCGTGCGCGCGTGCGCGTGTGCGTGCGTGAGTGCCCGTGTATGTGCGCGTGTGCGTGCGTGTGTGCGTGTTTGCATGCGTGCGTGTGTGCATATGCGTGCGTGCGTGTGCGTGCGTGCGTGAGTGTGCGTGCGTTCGTGCGCGTGCGTGTGAGTGCGTGCGTGCTTGTGCGTGTTCCTACGCGTGTGCGCGTGCGTGCGCGTGCGTGTAGGCGGGCGCGTGTGCGTGCGTGCGTGTGCGCGTGTGCGTGCGTGCGTGTGCGCGTGCGTGTGCGCGTGCGTGTAGGCGGGCGCGTGTACGTGTGCGCGTGTGTGCGTGTGCGTGTGTGCCTGTGTGCGTGTGCGCGTGTGTGCGTGTGCGATGTGTGTGCGTGTGCGCGTGCGTGTGTGTGCACGCGTGCGTGCTTTTGCGAGCGCGTGTGCATGCGTGTGTGCGTTCGTGCGTGTCTGCGTGCATGCGCGTTTGCGTGCATGCGCGTGTGCGTGCGTGCGCGTGCGTGCGTGTGTGTGCGTGCGTGTGTGCTTGCGTTCGTACGCATGCGTGCGCGTGTGAGTGCGTGCGCGTGCGTGCGTGTGAGTGCGTGCATGTGTGTGCGTGCGTGATTGTGCGTGTTTGCATGCGTGCGTGTGTGCGTGCGTGCTTGTGCGTTCGTGTTTGCGGGTGCGTGCGTGTGTGCGTGTTTGCATGCGTGCGTTTGTTCGTGCGCGTGCGTGCGTGTGCGTGCGTGCGTACGCGTGCGTGTGCGTGTTCCTACGCGTGTGCGCGTGCGTGCGCGTTTCCCATTGTGCGTGTGCGCGTGTGTGCGTGTGCGCGTGTGTGCGTGTGCGCGTGCGTACGTGTGCGCGCGTGCGGTCTTGTGCTTGTGCGTGCGTGTGCGCGTGTGTGCGTGTGTGTGCGTGCGTGCGCGTGCGCGTGATTGCGTGTGTGTGTGTGTGCGTGCGTGCGTGCGTGCGCGTGTGCGTGAGTGTGTGCGTGCGTGCGTGTGTGCGTGCGTGCGCGTGTGCGTGCGTGCGCGTGTGCTTGCGCGTGCGTGCGTGTGTGTGCGTGCGTGTGTGTGCGTGCGTGAGTGTGTGCGTTCGTGCGTGTGCGTGCGTGAGTGCCCGTGTGTGTGCGCGTGTGCGTGCGTGTGTGCGTGTTTGCATGCGTGCGTGTGTACGTATGCATGCGTGCGTGTGTGTGCGTGCGTGAGTGTGCGTGCGTTCGTGCGCGTGCGTGTGAGTGCGTACGTGCTCGTGCGTGTGCGTGCTCCTACGCGTGTGCGCGTGCGTGCGCGTGCGTGTAGGCGGGCGCGTGTGCGTGCGTGCGTGTGCGCGTGTGCGTGCGTGCGTGTGCGCGTGCGCGTGCGTTTGCGCGTGCGTGTAGGCGGGCGCGTGTACGTTTGCGCGTGTGTGCGTGTGTGCCTGTGTACGTGTGCGCGTGTGTGCGTGTGCACGTGTGTGCGTGTGCGCGTGCGTGTGTGTGCACGCGTGCGTGCTTTTGCGAGCGCGTGTGCATGCGCGTGTGCGTGCGTGCGTGTGTGCGTGTTTGCATGCGTGCGTGTGTGCGTGCGTGCGCGTGTGCGTGCGTGCGCGTGTGCGTGCGTGCGCGTGCCTGCGTGTGTGTGCGTGCGTGTGTGTGTGCGTGTGCACGTGTGCGCGTGTGCGCGTGTGCGCGTGTGTGCGCGTGTGCGCGTGTGCACGTGCGTGCTTGTGCTTGCGTGCGTGCGTGTGCGTGCGTGTAAGCGTGTGCGTGCGTGTAAGCGTGTGCGTGCGCGTGTGCGTGCGTGCGCGTGTGAGTGCGTGCGCGTGCGACGGAGCGAAACGATCGCCAATTCCTATGATTTCGGAGTCGTGAAAACTCGGAGAATTTCGAAGCGAGGGGGAAGTTTGGAAATCGGAGGTGTCCCTATCAGGTCATTTTTCGGAATTCGGCCCGTGACGGGACTTCAAATGTGCGTGGCGCATTCGGGAAAAAAATGCGAAGAGGTGGAAAAGTCGTCGGAACGCTGGCGATAAATTAAATTATCAGCGGTCGACTTTTTTTGACTTCGAAAAAATTTCCTTTCTCGAGATTCGGCCCGGCGATCGCGGCGCCACCGGCGGCGGAAGGGGAGGGACGACGCCGCCCGCCCTCCGGGCAGTGCCGCCCCCCCGCCGGCGACCTACCGGGCCGCTAAGAAAACATGACGGAGCGAAACGATCGCCAATTCCTATGATTTCGGAGTCGTGAAAACTCGGAGAATTTCGAAGCGAGGGGGAAGTTTGGAAATCAGAGGTGTCTCTATCAGGTCATTTTTCGGAATTCGGCCCGTGAAGGGACTTCAAAGGTGCGTGGCGCATTCGGGAAAAAAATGCGAAGAGGTGGAAAAGTCGTCGGAACGCTGGCGATAAATTAAATTATCAGCGGTCGACTTTTTTTGACTTCGAAAAAATTTCCTTTCTCGAGATTCAGCCCGGCGATCGCGGCGCCACCGGCGGCGGAAGGGGAGGGACGACGCTGCCCGCCCTCCGGGCAGTGCCGCCCCCCCGCCGGCGACCTACCGGGCCGCTAAGAAAACATGACGGAGCGAAACGATCGCCAATTCCTATGATTTCGGAGTCGTGAAAACTCGGAGAATTTCGAAGCGAGGGGGAAGTTTGGAAATCGGAGGTGTCCCTATCAGGTCATTTTTCGGAATTCGGCCCGTGAAGGGACTTCAAAGGTGCGTGGCGCATTCGGGAAAAAAATGCGAAGAGGTGGAAAAGTCGTCGGAACCCTGGCGATAAATTAAATTATCAGCGGTCGACTTTTTTACTTCGAAAAAATTTCCTTTCTCGAGATTCAGCCCGGCGATCGCGGCGCCACCGGCGGCGGAAGGGGAGGGACGACGCTGCCCGCCCTCCGGGCAGTGCCGCCCCCCCGCCGGCGACCTACCGGGCCGCTAAGAAAACATGACGGAGCGAAACGATCGCCAATTCCTATGATTTCGGAGTCGTGAAAACTCGGAGAATTTCGAAGCGAGGGGGAAGTTTGGAAATCGGAGGTGTCCCTATCAGGTCATTTTTCGGAATTCGGCCCGTGAAGGGACTTCAAAGGTGCGTGGCGCATTCGGGAAAAAAATGCGAAGAGGTGGAAAAGTCGTCGGAACCCTGGCGATAAATTAAATTATCAGCGGTCGACTTTTTTACTTCGAAAAAATTTCCTTTCTCGAGATTCAGCCCGGCGATCGCGGCGCCACCGGCGGCGGAAGGGGAAGGACGACGCCGCCCGCCCTCCGGGCAGTGCCGCCCCCCCGCCGGCGACCTACCGGGCCGCTAAGAAAACATGACGGAGCGAAACGATCGCCAATTCCTATGATTTCGGAGTCGTGAAAACTCGGAGAATTTCGAAGCGAGGGGGAAGTTTGGAAATCGGAGGTGTCCTTATCAGGTCATTTTTCGGAATTCGGCCCGTGAAGGGACTTCAAAGGTGCGTGGCGCATTCGGGAAAAAAATGCGAAGAGGTGGAAAAGTCGTCGGAACGCTGGCGATAAATTAAATTATCAGCGGTCGACTTTTTTTGACTTCGAAAAAATTTCCTTTCTCGAGATTCAGCCCGGCGATCGCAGCGCCACCGGCGGCGGAAGGAGAGAGACGACGCCGCCCGCCCTCCGGGCAGTGCCGCCCCCCCGGCGGCGACCTACCGGGCCGCTAAGAAAACATGACGGAGCGAAACGATCGCCAATTCCTATGATTTCGGAGTCGTGAAAACTCGGAGAATTTCGAAGCGAGGGGGAAGTTTGGAAATCGGAGGTGTCCCTATCATGTCATTTTTCGGAATTCGGCCCGTGAAGGGACTTCAAAGGTGCGTGGCTCATTCGGGAAAAAAATGCGAAGAGGTGGAAAAGTCGTCGGAACGCTGGCGATAAATTAAATTATCAGCGGTCGACTTTTTTTGACTTCGAAAAAATTTCCTTTCTCGAGATTCAGCCCGGCGATCGCGGCGCCACCGGCGGCGGAAGGGGAGGGACGAAGCCGCCCGCCCTCCGGGCAGTGCCGCCCCCCCGCCGGCGACCTACCGGTCCGCTAAGAAAACATGACGGAGCGAAACGATCGCCAATTCCTATGATTTCGGAGTCGTGAAAACTCGGAGAATTTCGAAGCGAGGGGGAAGTTTGGAAATCGGAGGTGTCCCTATCATGTCATTTTTCGGAATTCGGCCCGTGAAGGGACTTCAAAGGTGCGTGGCTCATTCGGGAAAAAAATGCGAAGAGGTGGAAAAGTCGTCGGAACGCTGGCGATAAATTAAATTATCAGCGGTCGACATTTTTTGACTTCGAAAAAATTTCCTTTCTCGAGATTCAGCCCGGCGATCGCGGCGCCACCGGCGGCGGAAGGGGAGGGACGACGCCGCCCGCCCTCCGGGCAGTGCCGCCCCCCCGCCGGCGACCTACCGGTCCGCTAAGAAAACATGACGGAGCGAAACGATCGCCAATTCCTATGATTTCGGAGTCGTGAAAACTCGGAGAATTTCGAAGCGAGGGGGAAGTTTGGAAATCGGAGGTGTCCCTATCAGGTAATTTTTCGGAATTCGCCCCGTGAAGGAACTTCAAAGGTGCGTGGCGCATTCGGGAAAAAAATGCGAAGAGGTGGAAAAGTCGTCGGAACGCTGGCGATAAATTAAATTATCAGCGGTCGACTTTTTTTGACTTCGAAAAAATTTCCTTTCTCGAGATTCAGCCCGGCGATCGCGGCGCCACCGGCGGCGGAAGGGGAGGGACGACGCCGCCCGCCCTCCGGGCAGTGCCGCCCCCCCGCCGGCGACCTACCGGGCCGCTAAGAAAACATGACGGAGCGAAACGATCGCCAATTCCTATGATTTCGGAGTCGTGAAAACTCGGAGAATTTCGAAGCGAGGGGGAAGTTTGGAAATCGGAGGTGTCCCTATCAGGTCATTTTTCGGAATTCGGCCCGTGAAGGGACTTCAAAGGTGCGTGGCGCATTCGGGAAAAAAATGCGAAGAGGTGGAAAAGTCGTCGGAACCCTGGCGATAAATTAAATTATCAGCGGTCGACTTTTTTACTTCGAAAAAATTTCCTTTCTCGAGATTCAGCCCGGCGATCGCGGCGCCACCGGCGGCGGAAGGGGAAGGACGACGCCGCCCGCCCTCCGGGCAGTGCCGCCCCCCCGCCGGCGACCTACCGGGCCGCTAAGAAAACATGACGGAGCGAAACGATCGCCAATTCCTATGATTTCGGAGTCGTGAAAACTCGGAGAATTTCGAAGCGAGGGGGAAGTTTGGAAATCGGAGGTGTCCCTATCAGGTCATTTTTCGGAATTCGGCCCGTGAAGGGACTTCAAAGGTGCGTGGCGCATTCGGGAAAAAAATGCGAAGAGGTGGAAAAGTCGTCGGATCGCTGGCGATAAATTAAATTATCAGCGGTCGACTTTTTTTGACTTCGAAAAAATTTCCTTTCTCGAGATTCGGCCCGGCGATCGCAGCGCCACCGGCGGCGGAAGGGGAGGGACGACGCCGCCCGCCCTCCGGGCAGTGCCGCCCCCCCACCGGCGACCTACCGGGCCGCTAAGAAAACATGACGGAGCGAAACGATCGCCAATTCCTATGATTTCGGAGTCGTGAAAACTCGGAGAATTTCGAAGCGAGGGGGAAGTTTGGAAATCGGAGGTGTCCCTATCAGGTCATTTTTCGGAATTCGGCCCGTGAAGGGACTTCAAAGGTGCGTGGCGCATTCGGGAAAAAAATGCGAAGAGGTGGAAAAGTCGTCGGAACGCTGGCGATAAATTAAATTATCAGCGGTCGACTTTTTTTGACTTCGAAAAAATTTCCTTTCTCGAGATTCAGCCCGGCGATCGCGGCGCCACCGGCGGCGGAAGGGGAGGGACGACGCCGCCCGCCCTCCGGGCAGTGCCGCCCCCCCGCCAACGACCTACCGGGCCGCTAAGAAAACATGACGGAGCGAAACGATCGCCAATTCCTATGATTTCGGAGTCGTGAAAACTCGGAGAATTTCGAAGCGAGGGGGAAGTTTGGAAATCGGAGGTGTCCCTATCAGGTCATTTATCGGAATTCGGCCCGTGAAGGGACTTCAAAGGTGCGTGGCGCATTCGGGAAAAAAATGCGAAGAGGTGGAAAAGTCGTCGGAACGCTGGCGATAAATTAAATTATCAGCGGTCGACTTTTTTTGACTTCGAAAAAATTTCCTTTCTCGAGATTCAGCCCGGCGATCGCGGCGCCACCGGCGGCGGAAGGGGAGGGACGACGCCGCCCGCCCTCCGGACAGTGCCGCCCCCCCGCCGGCGACCTACCGGGCCGCTAAGAAAACATGACGGAGCGAAACGATCGCCAATTCCTATGATTTCGGAGTCGTGAAAACTCGGAGAATTTCGAAGCGAGGGGGAAGTTTGGAAATCGGAGGTGTCCCTATCAGGTCATTTTTCGGAATTCGGCCCGTGAAGGGACTTCAAAGGTGCGTGGCTCATTCGGGAAAAAAATGCGAAGAGGTGGAAAAGTCGACGGAACGCTGGCGATAAATTAAATTATCAGCGGTCGACTTTTTTTGACTTCGAAAAAATTTACTTTCTCGAGATTCAGCCCGGCGATCGCGGCGCCACCGGCGGCGGAAGAGGAGGGACGACGCCGCCCGCCCTCCGGGCAGTGCCGCCCCCGCCGGCGACCTACCGGGCCGCTAAGAAAACATGACGGAGCGAAACGATCGCCAATTCCTATGATTTCGGAGTCGTGAAAACTCGGAGAATTTCGAAGCGAGGGGGAAGTTTGGAAATCGGAGGTGTCCCTATCAGGTCATTTTTCGGAATTCGGCCCGTGAAGGGACTTCAAAGGTGCGTGGCGCATTCGGGAAAAAAATGCGAAGAGGTGGAAAAGTCGTCGGAACGCTGGCGATAAATTAAATTATCAGCGGTCGACTTTTTTTGACTTCGAAAAAATTTCCTTTCTCGAGATTCAGCCCGGCGATCGCAGCGCCACCGGCGGCGGAAGGGGAGGGACGACGCCGCCCGCCCTCCGGGCAGTGCCGCCCCCCCACCGGCAACCTACCGGGCCGCTAAGAAAACATGACGGAGCGAAACGATCGCCAATTCCTATGATTTCGGAGTCGTGAAAACTCGGAGAATTTCGAAGCGAGGGGGAAGTTTGGAAATCGGAGGTGTCCCTATCAGGTCATTTTTCGGAATTCGGCCCGTGACGGGACTTCAAATGTGCGTGGCGCATTCGGGAAAAAAATGCGAAGAGGTGGAAAAGTCGTCGGAACGCTGGCGATAAATTAAATTATCAGCGGTCGACTTTTTTTGACTTCGAAAAAATTTCCTTTCTCGAGATTCGGCCCGGCGATCGCGGCGCCACCGGCGGCGGAAGGGGAGGGACGACGCCGCCCGCCCTCCGGGCAGTGCCGCCCCCCCGCCGGCGACCTACCGGGCCGCTAAGAAAACATGACGGAGCGAAACGATCGCCAATTCCTATGATTTCGGAGTCGTGAAAACTCGGAGAATTTCGAAGCGAGGGGGAAGTTTGGAAATCGGAGGTGTCCCTATCAGGTCATTTTTCGGAATTCGGCCCGTGAAGGGACTTCAAAGGTGCGTGGCGCATTCGGGAAAAAAATGCGAAGAGGTGGAAAAGTCGACGGAACGCTGGCGATAAATTAAATTATCAGCGGTCGACTTTTTTTGACTTCGAAAAAATTTCCTTTCTCGAGATTCAGCCCGGCGATCGCGGCGCCACCGGCGGCGGAAGAGGAGGGACGACGCCGCCCGCCCTCCGGGCAGTGCCGCCCCCGCCGGCGACCTACCGGGCCGCTAAGAAAACATGACGGAGCGAAACGATCGCCAATTCCTATGATTTCGGAGTCGTGAAAACTCGGAGAATTTCGAAGCGAGGGGGAAGTTTGGAAATCGGAGGTGTCCCTATCAGGTCATTTTTCGGAATTCGGCCCGTGAAGGGACTTCAAAGGTGCGTGGCGCATTCGGGAAAAAAATGCGAAGAGGTGGAAAAGTCGTCGGAACGCTGGCGATAAATTAAATTATCAGCGGTCGACTTTTTTTGACTTCGAAAAAATTTCCTTTCTCGAGATTCAGCCCGGCGATCGCAGCGCCACCGGCGGCGAAAGGGGAGGGACGACGCCGCCCGCCCTCCGGGCAGTGCCGCCCCCCCACCGGCGACCTACCGGGCCGCTAAGAAAACATGACGGAGCGAAACGATCGCCAATTCCTATGATTTCGGAGTCGTGAAAACTCGGAGAATTTCGAAGCGAGGGGGAAGTTTGGAAATCGGAGGTGTCCCTATCAGGTCATTTTTCGGAATTCGGCCCGTGAAGGGACTTCAAAGGTGCGTGGCGCATTCGGGAAAAAAATGCGAAGAGGTGGAAAAGTCGACGGAACGCTGGCGATAAATTAAATTATCAGCGGTCGACTTTTTTTGACTTCGAAAAAATTTCCTTTCTCGAGATTCAGCCCGGCGATCGCGGCGCCACCGGCGGCGGAAGAGGAGGGACGACGCCGCCCGCCCTCCGGGCAGTGCCGCCCCCGCCGGCGACCTACCGGGCCGCTAAGAAAACATGACGGAGCGAAACGATCGCCAATTCCTATGATTTCGGAGTCGTGAAAACTCGGAGAATTTCGAAGCGAGGGGGAAGTTTGGAAATCGGAGGTGTCCCTATCAGGTCATTTTTCGGAATTCGGCCCGTGAAGGGACTTCAAAGGTGCGTGGCGCATTCGGGAAAAAAATGCGAAGAGGTGGAAAAGTCGTCGGAACGCTGGCGATAAATTAAATTATCAGCGGTCGACTTTTTTTGACTTCGAAAAAATTTCCTTTCTCGAGATTCAGCCCGGCGATCGCAGCGCCACCGGCGGCGAAAGGGGAGGGACGACGCCGCCCGCCCTCCGGGCAGTGCCGCCCCCCCACCGGCGACCTACCGGGCCGCTAAGAAAACATGACGGAGCGAAACGATCGCCAATTCCTATGATTTCGGAGTCGTGAAAACTCGGAGAATTTCGAAGCGAGGGGGAAGTTTGGAAATCGGAGGTGTCCCTATCAGGTCATTTTTCGGAATTCGGCCCGTGACGGGACTTCAAATGTGCGTGGCGCATTCGGGAAAAAAATGCGAAGAGGTGGAAAAGTCGTCGGAACGCTGGCGATAAATTAAATTATCAGCGGTCGACTTTTTTTGACTTCGAAAAAATTTACTTTCTCGAGATTCGGCCCGGCGATCGCGGCGCCACCGGCGGCGGAAGGGGAGGGACGACGCCGCCCGCCCTCCGGGCAGTGCCGCCCCCCCGCCGGCGACCTACCGGGCCGCTAAGAAAACATGACGGAGCGAAACGATCGCCAATTCCTATGATTTCGGAGTCGTGAAAACTCGGAGAATTTCGAAGCGAGGGGGAAGTTTGGAAATCAGGGGTGTCTCTATCAGGTCATTTTTCGGAATTCGGCCCGTGAAGGGACTTCAAAGGTGCGTGGCGCATTCGGGAAAAAAATGCGAAGAGGTGGAAAAGTCGTCGGAACGCTGGCGATAAATTAAATTATCAGCGGTCGACTTTTTTTGACTTCGAAAAAATTTCCTTTCTCGAGATTCGGCCCGGCGATCGCGGCGCCACCGGCGGCGGAAGGGGAGGGACGACGCTGCCCGCCCTCCGGGCAGTGCCGCCCCCCCGCCGGCGACCTACTGGGCCGCTAAGAAAACATGACGGAGCGAAACGATCGCCAATTCCTATGATTTCGGAGTCGTGAAAACTCGGAGAATTTCGAAGCGAGGGGGAAGTTTGGAAAACGGAGATGTCCCTATTAGGTCATTTTTCGGAATTCGGCCCGTGAAGGGACTTCAAAGGTGCGTGGCGCATTCGGGAAAAAAATGCGACGAGGTGGAAAAGTCGTCGGAACCCTGGCGATAAATTAAATTATCAGCGGTCGACTTTTTTACTTCGAAAAAATTTCCTTTCTCGAGATTCAGCCCGGCGATCGCGGCGCCACCGGCGGCGGAAGGGGAAGGACGACGCCGCCCGCCCTCCGGGCAGTGCCGCCCCCCCGCCGGCGACCTACCGGGCCGCTAAGAAAACATGACGGAGCGAAACGATCGCCAATTCCTATGATTTCGGAGTCGTGAAAACTCGGAGAATTTCGAAGCGAGGGGGAAGTTTGGAAATCGGAGGTGTCCCTATCAGGTCATTTTTCGGAATTCGGCCCGTGAAGGGACTTCAAAGGTGCGTGGCGCATTCGGGAAAAAAATGCGAAGAGGTGGAAAAGTCGTCGGAACGCTGGCGATAAATTAAATTATCAGCGGTCGACTTTTTTTGACTTCGAAAAAATTTCCTTTCTCGAGATTCAGCCCGGCGATCGCAGCGCCACCGGCGGCGGAAGGAGAGGGACGACGCCGCCCGCCCTCCGGGCAGTGCCGTTCCCCCGGCGGCGACCTACCGGGCCGCTAAGAAAACATGACGGAGCGAAACGATCGCCAATTCCTATGATTTCGGAGTCGTGAAAACTCGGAGAATTTCGAAGCGAGGGGGAAGTTTGGAAATCGGAGGTGTCCCTATCATGTCATTTTTCGGAATTCGGCCCGTGAAGGGACTTCAAAGGTGCGTGGCTTATTCGGGAAAAAAATGCGAAGAGGTGGAAAACTCGTCGGAACGCTGGCGATAAATTAAATTATCAGCGGTCGACTTTTTTTGACTTCGAAAAAATTTCCTTTCTCGAGATTCAGCCCGGCGATCGCGGCGCCACCGGCGGCGGAAGGGGAGGGACGACGCCGCCCGCCCTCCGGGCAGTGCCGCCCCCCCGCCGGCGACCTACCGGTCCGCTAAGAAAACATGACGGAGCGAAACGATCGCCAATTCCTATGATTTCGTAGTCGTGAAAACTCGGAGAATTTCGAAGCGAGGGGGAAGTTTGGAAATCGGAGGTGTCCCTATCAGGTCATTTTTCGGAATTCGGCCCGTGAAGGGACTTCAAAGGTGCGTGGCGCATTCGGGAAAAAAATGCGAAGAGGTGGAAAAGTCGTCGGATCGCTGGCGATAAATTAAATTATCAGCGGTCGACTTTTTTTGACATCGAAAAAATATCCTTTCTCGAGATTCAGCCCGGCGATCGCAGCGCCACCGGCGGCGGAAGGGGAGGGACGACGCCGCCCGCCCTCCGGGCAGTGCCGCCCCCCCACCGGCGACCTACCGGGCCGCTAAGAAAACATGACGGAGCGAAACGATCGCCAATTCCTATGATTTCGGAGTCGTGAAAACTCGGAGAATTTCGAAGCGAGGGGGAAGTTTGGAAATCGGAGGTGTCCCTATCAGGTCATTTTTCGGAATTCGGCCCGTGACGGGACTTCAAATGTGCGTGGCGCATTCGGGAAAAAAATGCGAAGAGGTGGAAAAGTCGTCGGAACGCTGGCGATAAATTAAATTATCAGCGGTCGACTTTTTTTGACTTCGAAAAAATTTACTTTCTCGAGATTCGGCCCGGCGATCGCGGCGCCACCGGCGGCGGAAGGGGAGGGACGACGCCGCCCGCCCTCCGGGCAGTGCCGCCCCCCCGCCGGCGACCTACCGGGCCGCTAAGAAAACATGACGGAGCGAAACGATCGCCAATTCCTATGATTTCGGAGTCGTGAAAACTCGGAGAATTTCGAAGCGAGGGGGAAGTTTGGAAATCAGGGGTGTCTCTATCAGGTCATTTTTCGGAATTCGGCCCGTGAAGGGACTTCAAAGGTGCGTGGCGCATTCGGGAAAAAAATGCGAAGAGGTGGAAAAGTCGTCGGAACGCTGGCGATAAATTAAATTATCAGCGGTCGACTTTTTTTGACTTCGAAAAAATTTCCTTTCTCGAGATTCGGCCCGGCGATCGCGGCGCCACCGGCGGCGGAAGGGGAGGGACGACGCTGCCCGCCCTCCGGGCAGTGCCGCCCCCCCGCCGGCGACCTACTGGGCCGCTAAGAAAACATGACGGAGCGAAACGATCGCCAATTCCTATGATTTCGGAGTCGTGAAAACTCGGAGAATTTCGAAGCGAGGGGGAAGTTTGGAAAACGGAGATGTCCCTATTAGGTCATTTTTCGGAATTCGGCCCGTGAAGGGACTTCAAAGGTGCGTGGCGCATTCGGGAAAAAAATGCGACGAGGTGGAAAAGTCGTCGGAACCCTGGCGATAAATTAAATTATCAGCGGTCGACTTTTTTACTTCGAAAAAATTTCCTTTCTCGAGATTCAGCCCGGCGATCGCGGCGCCACCGGCGGCGGAAGGGGAAGGACGACGCCGCCCGCCCTCCGGGCAGTGCCGCCCCCCCGCCGGCGACCTACCGGGCCGCTAAGAAAACATGACGGAGCGAAACGATCGCCAATTCCTATGATTTCGGAGTCGTGAAAACTCGGAGAATTTCGAAGCGAGGGGGAAGTTTGGAAATCGGAGGTGTCCCTATCAGGTCATTTTTCGGAATTCGGCCCGTGAAGGGACTTCAAAGGTGCGTGGCGCATTCGGGAAAAAAATGCGAAGAGGTGGAAAAGTCGTCGGAACGCTGGCGATAAATTAAATTATCAGCGGTCGACTTTTTTTGACTTCGAAAAAATTTCCTTTCTCGAGATTCAGCCCGGCGATCGCAGCGCCACCGGCGGCGGAAGGAGAGGGACGACGCCGCCCGCCCTCCGGGCAGTGCCGTTCCCCCGGCGGCGACCTACCGGGCCGCTAAGAAAACATGACGGAGCGAAACGATCGCCAATTCCTATGATTTCGGAGTCGTGAAAACTCGGAGAATTTCGAAGCGAGGGGGAAGTTTGGAAATCGGAGGTGTCCCTATCATGTCATTTTTCGGAATTCGGCCCGTGAAGGGACTTCAAAGGTGCGTGGCTTATTCGGGAAAAAAATGCGAAGAGGTGGAAAACTCGTCGGAACGCTGGCGATAAATTAAATTATCAGCGGTCGACTTTTTTTGACTTCGAAAAAATTTCCTTTCTCGAGATTCAGCCCGGCGATCGCGGCGCCACCGGCGGCGGAAGGGGAGGGACGACGCCGCCCGCCCTCCGGGCAGTGCCGCCCCCCCGCCGGCGACCTACCGGTCCGCTAAGAAAACATGACGGAGCGAAACGATCGCCAATTCCTATGATTTCGTAGTCGTGAAAACTCGGAGAATTTCGAAGCGAGGGGGAAGTTTGGAAATCGGAGGTGTCCCTATCAGGTCATTTTTCGGAATTCGGCCCGTGAAGGGACTTCAAAGGTGCGTGGCGCATTCGGGAAAAAAATGCGAAGAGGTGGAAAAGTCGTCGGATCGCTGGCGATAAATTAAATTATCAGCGGTCGACTTTTTTTGACATCGAAAAAATTTCCTTTCTCGAGATTCAGCCCGGCGATCGCAGCGCCACCGGCGGCGGAAGGGGAGGGACGACGCCGCCCGCCCTCCGGGCAGTGCCGCCCCCCCACCGGCGACCTACCGGGCCGCTAAGAAAACATGACGGAGCGAAACGATCGCCAATTCCTATGATTTCGGAGTCGTGAAAACTCGGAGAATTTCGAAGCGAGGGGGAAGTTTGGAAATCGGAGGTGTCCCTATCAGGTCATTTTTCGGAATTCGGCCCGTGAAGGGACTTCAAACGTGCGTGGCGCATTCGGGAAAAAAATGCGAAGAGGTGGAAAAGTCGTCGGAACGCAGGCGATAAATTAAATTATCAGCGGTCGACTTTTTTTGACTTCGAAAAAATTTCCTTTCTCGAGATTCAGCCCGGCGATCGCGGCGCCACCGGCGGCGGAAGGGGAGGGACGACGCCGCCCGCCCTCCGGGCAGTGCCGCCCCTCCACCGGCGACCTACCGGGCCGCTAAGAAAACATGACGGAGCGAAACGATCGCCAATTCCTATGATTTCGGAGTCGTGAAAACTCGGAGAATTTCGAAGCGAGGGGGAAGTTTGGAAATCGGAGGTGTCCCTATCAGGTCATTTTTCGGAATTCGGCCCGTGAAGGGACTTCAAAGGTGCGTGGCGCATTCGGGAAAAAAATGCGAAGAGGTGGAAAAGTCGTCGGAACGCTGGCGATAAATTAAATTATCAGCGGTCGACTTTTTTTGACTTCGAAAAAATTTCCTTTCTCGAGATTCAGCCCGGCGATCGCGGCGCCACCGGCGGCGGAAGGGGAGGGACGACGCCGCCCGCCCTCCAGGCAGTGCCGCCCTCCCGCCGGCGACCTACCGGGCCGCTAAGAAAACATGACGGAGCGAAACGATCGCCAATTCCTATGATTTCGGAGTCGTGAAAACTCGGAGAATTTCGAAGCGAGGGGGAAGTTTGGAAATCGGAGGTGTCCCTATCAGGTCATTTATCGGAATTCGGCCCGTGAAGGGACTTCAAAGGTGCGTGGTGCATTCGGGAAAAAAATGCGAAGAGGTGGAAAAGTCGTCGGAACGCTGGCGATAAATTAAATTATCAGCGGTCGACTTTTTTTGACTTCGAAAAAATTTCCTTTCTCGAGATTCAGCCCGGCGATCGCGGCGCCACCGGCGGCGGAAGCGGAGGGACGACGCCTCCCGCCCTCCGGACAGTGCCGCCCCCCCGCCGGCGACCTACCGGGCCGCTAAGAAAACATGACGGAGCGAAACGATCGCCAATTCCTATGATTTCGGAGTCGTGAAAACTCGGAGAATTTCGAAGCGAGGGGGAAGTTTGGAAATCGGAGGTGTCCCTATCAGGTCATTTTTCGGAATTCGGCCCGTGAAGGGACTTCAAAGGTGCGTGGCGCATTCGGGAAAAAAATTCGAAGAGGTGGAAAAGTCGTCGGAACGCTGGCGATAAATTAAATTATCAGCGGTCGACTTTTTTGACTTCGAAAAAATTTCCTTTCTCGAGAATCAGCCCGGCGATCGCAGCGCCACCGGCGGCGGAAGGGGAGGGACGACGCCGCCCGCCCTCCGGGCAGTGCCGCCCCTCCACCGGCGACCTACCGGGCCGCTAAGAAAACATGACGGAGCGAAACGATCGCCAATTCCTATGATTTCGGAGTCGTGAAAACTCGGAGAATTTCGAAGCGAGGGGGAAGTTTGGAAATCAGAGGTGTCCCTATCAGGTCATTTTTCGGAATTCGGCCCGTGAAGGGACTTCAAAGGTGCGT
The DNA here is from genome assembly GCA_028673005.1 of Tanypteryx hageni. Taxonomy (NCBI): domain Eukaryota; kingdom Metazoa; phylum Arthropoda; class Insecta; order Odonata; family Petaluridae; genus Tanypteryx; species Tanypteryx hageni. The sequence goes on from JAJPWW010001031.1 coordinate 650,180, forward strand.
GGCGCATTCGGGAAAAAAATGCGAAGAGGTGGAAAAGTCGTCAAAACGCTGGCGATAAATTAAATTATCAGCGGTCGACTTTTTTACTTCGAAAAAATTTCCTTTCTCGAGATTCAGCCCGGCGATCGCGGCGCCACCGGCGGCGGAAGGGGAAGGACGACGCCGGCCGCCCTCCGGGCAGTGCCGCCCCCCCGCCGGCGACCTACCGGGCCGCTAAGAAAACATGACGGAGCGAAACGATCGCCAATTCCTATGATTTCGGAGTCGTGAAAACTCGGAGAATTTCGAAGCGAGGGGGAAGTTTGGAAATCGGAGGTGTCCCTATCAGGTCATTTTTCGGAATTCGGCCCGTGAAGGGACTTCAAAGGTGCGTGGCGCATTCGGGAAAAAAATGCGAAGAGGTGGAAAAGTCGTCGGAACGCTGGCGATAAATTAAATTATCAGCGGTCGAATTTTTTACTTCGAAAAAATTTCCTTTCTCGAGATTCAGCCCGGCGATCGCGGCGCCACCGGCGGCGGAAGGGGAAGGACGACGCCGTCCGCCCTCCGGGCAGTGCCGCCCCCCCGCCGGCGACCTACCGGGCCGCTAAGAAAACATGACGGAGCGAAACGATCGCCAATTCCTCTGATTTCGGAGTCGTGAAAACTCGGAGAATTTCGAAGCGAGGGGGAAGTTTGGAAATCGGAGGTGTCCCTATCAGGTCATTTTTCGGAATTCGGCCCGTGAAGGGACTTCAAAGGTGCGTGGCGCATTCGGGAAAAAAATGCGAAGAGGTGGAAAAGTCGTCGGAACGCTGGCGATAAATTAAATTATCAGCGGTCGACTTTTTTACTTCGAAAAAATTTCCTTTCTCGAGATTCAGCCCGGCGATCGCGGCGCCACCGGCGGCGGAAGGGGAAGGACGACGCCGCCCGCCCTCCGGGCAGTGCCGCCCCCCCGCCGGCGACCTACCGGGCCGCTAAGAAAACATGACGGAGCGAAACGATCGCCAATTCCTATGATTTCGGAGTCGTGAAAACTCGGAGAATTTCGAAGCGAGGGGGAAGTTTGGAAATCGGAGGTGTCCCTATCAGGTCATTTTTCGGAATTCGGCCCGTGAAGGGACTTCAAAGGTGCGTGGCGCATTCGGGAAAAAAATGCGAAGAGGTGGAAAAGTCGTCGGAACGCTGGCGATAAATTAAATTATCAGCGGTCGACTTTTTTTGACTTCGAAAAAATTTCCTTTCTCGAGATTCAGCCCGGCGATCGCAGCGCCACCGGCGGCGGAAGGGGAGGGACGACGCCGCCCGCCCTCCGGGCAGTGCCGCCCCCCCGGCGGCGACCTACCGGGCCGCTAAGAAAACATGACGGAGCGAAACGATCGCCAATTCCTATGATTTCGTAGTCGTGAAAACTCGGAGAATTTCGAAGCGAGGGGGAAGTTTGGAAATCGGAGGTGTCCCTATCAGGTCATTTTTCGGAATTCGGCCCGTGAAGGGACTTCAAAGGTGCGTGGCTCATTCGGGAGAAAAATGCGAAGAGGTGGAAAAGTCGTCGGAACGCTGGCGATAAATTAAATTATCAGCGGTCGACTTTTTTTGACTTCGAAAAAATTTCCTTTCTCGAGATTCAGCCCGGCGATCGCGGCGCCACCGGCGGCGGAAGGGGAGGGACGACGCCGCCCGCCCTCCGGGCAGTGCCGCCCCCCCGCCGGCGACCTACCGGGCCGCTAAGAAAACATGACGGAGCGAAACGATCGCCAATTCCTATGATTTCGGAGTCGTGAAAACTCGGAGAATTTCGAAGCGAGGGGGAAGTTTGGAAATCGGAGGTGTCCCTATCAGGTCATTTTTCGGAATTCGGCCCATGAAGGGACTTCAAAGGTGCGTGGCGCATTCGGGAAAAAAATGCGAAGAGGTAAAAAAGTCGTCGGAACGCTGGCGATAAATTAAATTATCAGCGGTCGACTTTTTTTGACTTCGAAAAAATTTCCTTTCTCGAGATTCAGCATGGCGATCGCGGCGCCACCGGCGGCGGAAGGGGAGGGACGACGCCGCCCGCCCTCCGGGCAGTGCCGCCCCCCCATCGGCGACCTACCGGGCCGCTAAGAAAACATGACGGAGCGAAACGATCGCCAATTCCTATGATTTCGGAGTCGTGAAAACTCGGAGAATTTCGAAGCGAGGGGGAAGTTTGGAAATCGGAGGTGTCCCTATCAGGTCATTTTTCGGAATTCGGCCCGTGAAGGGACTTCAAATGTGCGTGGCGCATTCGGGAAAAAAATGCGAAGAGGTGGAAAAGTCGTCGGAACGCTGGCGATAAATTAAATTATCAGCGGTCGACATTTTTGACTTCGAAAAAATTTTCTTTCTCGAGACTCAGCCCGGCGATCGCGGCGCCACCGGCGGCGGAAGGGAAGGGACGACGCCGCCCGCCCTCCGGGCAGTGCCGCCCCCCCGCCGGCGACCTACCGGGCCGCTAAGAAAACATGACGGAGCGAAACGATCGCCAATTCCTATGATTTCGGAGTCGTGAAAACTCGGAGAATTTCGAAGCGAGGGGGAAGTTTGGAAATCGGAGGTGTCCCTATCAGGTCATTTTTCGGAATTCGGCCCATGAAGGGACTTCAAAGGTGCGTGGCGCATTCGGGAAAAAAATGCGAAGAGGTGGAAAAGTCGTCGGAACGCTGGCGATAAATTAAATTATCAGCGGTCGACTTTTTTTGACTTCGAAAAAATTTCCTTTCTCGAGATTCAGCCCGGCGATCGCAGCGCCACCGGCGGCGGAAGGGGAGGGACGACGCCGCCCGCCCTCCGGGCAGTGCCGCCCCCCCGGCGGCGACCTACCGGGCCGCTAAGAAAACATGACGGAGCGAAACGATCGCCAATTCCTATGATTTCGTAGTCGTGAAAACTCGGAGAATTTCGAAGCGAGGGGGAAGTTTGGAAATCGGAGGTGTCCCTATCAGGTCATTTTTCGGAATTCGGCCCGTGAAGGGACTTCAAAGGTGCGTGGCTCATTCGGGAGAAAAATGCGAAGAGGTGGAAAAGTCGTCGGAACGCTGGCGATAAATTAAATTATCAGCGGTCGACTTTTTTTGACTTCGAAAAAATTTCCTTTCTCGAGATTCAGCCCGGCGATCGCGGCGCCACCGGCGGCGGAAGGGGAGGGACGACGCCGCCCGCCCTCCGGGCAGTGCCGCCCCCCCGCCGGCGACCTACCGGGCCGCTAAGAAAACATGACGGAGCGAAACGATCGCCAATTCCTATGATTTCGGAGTCGTGAAAACTCGGAGAATTTCGAAGCGAGGGGGAAGTTTGGAAATCGGAGGTGTCCCTATCAGGTCATTTTTCGGAATTCGGCCCATGAAGGGACTTCAAAGGTGCGTGGCGCATTCGGGAAAAAAATGCGAAGAGGTAAAAAAGTCGTCGGAACGCTGGCGATAAATTAAATTATCAGCGGTCGACTTTTTTTGACTTCGAAAAAATTTCCTTTCTCGAGATTCAGCCCGGCGATCGCGGCGCCACCGGCGGCGGAAGGGGAAGGACGACGCCGCCCGCCCTCCGGGCAGTGCCGCCCCCCCGCCGGCGACCTACCGGGCCGCTAAGAAAACATGACGGAGCGAAACGATCGCCAATTCCTATGATTTCGGAGTCGTGAAAACTCGGAGAATTTCGAAGCGAGGGGGAAGTTTGGAAATCGGAGGTGTCCCTATCAGGTCATTTTTCGGAATTCGGCCCGTGAAGGGACTTCAAAGGTGCGTGGCGCATTCGGGAAAAAAATGCGAAGAGGTGGAAAAGTCGTCGGAACGCTGGCGATAAATTAAATTATCAGCGGTCGACTTTTTTTGACTTCGAAAAAATTTCCTTTCTCGAGATTCAGCCCGGCGATCGCGGCGCCACCGGCGGCGGAAGGGGAGGGACGACGCCGCCCGCCCTCCGGGCAGTGCCGCCCCCCCGCCGGCGACCTACCGGGCCGCTAAGAAAACATGACGGAGCGAAACGATCGCCAATTCCTATGATTTCGGAGTCGTGAAAACTCGGAGAATTTCGAAGCGAGGGGGAAGTTTGGAAATCGGAGGTGTCCCTATCAGGTCATTTTTCGGAATTCGGCCCATGAAGGGACTTCAAAGGTGCGTGGCGCATTCGGGAAAAAAATGCGAAGAGGTAAAAAAGTCGTCGGAACGCTGGCGATAAATTAAATTATCAGCGGTCGACTTTTTTTGACTTCGAAAAAATTTCCTTTCTCGAGATTCAGCATGGCGATCGCGGCGCCACCGGCGGCGGAAGGGGAGGGACGACGCCGCCCGCCCTCCGGGCAGTGCCGCCCCCCCATCGGCGACCTACCGGGCCGCTAAGAAAACATGACGGAGCGAAACGATCGCCAATTCCTATGATTTCGGAGTCGTGAAAACTCGGAGAATTTCGAAGCGAGGGGGAAGTTTGGAAATCGGAGGTGTCCCTATCAGGTCATTTTTCGGAATTCGGCCCGTGAAGGGACTTCAAATGTGCGTGGCGCATTCGGGAAAAAAATGCGAAGAGGTGGAAAAGTCGTCGGAACGCTGGCGATAAATTAAATTATCAGCGGTCGACATTTTTGACTTCGAAAAAATTTTCTTTCTCGAGACTCAGCCCGGCGATCGCGGCGCCACCGGCGGCGGAAGGGAAGGGACGACGCCGCCCGCCCTCCGGGCAGTGCCGCCCCCCCGCCGGCGACCTACCGGGCCGCTAAGAAAACATGACGGAGCGAAACGATCGCCAATTCCTATGATTTCGGAGTCGTGAAAACTCGGAGAATTTCGAAGCGAGGGGGAAGTTTGGAAATCGGAGGTGTCCCTATCAGGTCATTTTTCGGAATTCGGCCCGTGAAGGGACTTCAAAGGTGCGTGGCGCATTCGGGAAAAAAATGCGAAGAGGTGGAAAAGTCGTCGGAACGCTGGCGATAAATTAAATTATCAGCGGTCGACTTTTTTTGACTTCGAAAAAATTTCCTTTCTCGAGATTCAGCCCGGCGATCGCAGCGCCACCGGCGGCGGAAGGGGAGGGACGACGCCGCCCGCCCTCCGGGCAGTGCCGCCCCCCCGGCGGCGACCTACCGGGCCGCTAAGAAAACATGACGGAGCGAAACGATCGCCAATTCCTATGATTTCGTAGTCGTGAAAACTCGGAGAATTTCGAAGCGAGGGGGAAGTTTGGAAATCGGAGGTGTCCCTATCAGGTCATTTTTCGGAATTCGGCCCGTGAAGGGACTTCAAAGGTGCGTGGCTCATTCGGGAGAAAAATGCGAAGAGGTGGAAAAGTCGTCGGAACGCTGGCGATAAATTAAATTATCAGCGGTCGACTTTTTTTGACTTCGAAAAAATTTCCTTTCTCGAGATTCAGCCCGGCGATCGCGGCGCCACCGGCGGCGGAAGGGGAGGGACGACGCCGCCCGCCCTCCGGGCAGTGCCGCCCCCCCGCCGGCGACCTACCGGGCCGCTAAGAAAACATGACGGAGCGAAACGATCGCCAATTCCTATGATTTCGGAGTCGTGAAAACTCGGAGAATTTCGAAGCGAGGGGGAAGTTTGGAAATCGGAGGTGTCCCTATCAGGTCATTTTTCGGAATTCGGCCCATGAAGGGACTTCAAAGGTGCGTGGCGCATTCGGGAAAAAAATGCGAAGAGGTAAAAAAGTCGTCGGAACGCTGGCGATAAATTAAATTATCAGCGGTCGACTTTTTTTGACTTCGAAAAAATTTCCTTTCTCGAGATTCAGCATGGCGATCGCGGCGCCACCGGCGGCGGAAGGGGAGGGACGACGCCGCCCGCCCTCCGGGCAGTGCCGCCCCCCCATCGGCGACCTACCGGGCCGCTAAGAAAACATGACGGAGCGAAACGATCGCCAATTCCTATGATTTCGGAGTCGTGAAAACTCGGAGAATTTCGAAGCGAGGGGGAAGTTTGGAAATCGGAGGTGTCCCTATCAGGTCATTTTTCGGAATTCGGCCCGTGAAGGGACTTCAAATGTGCGTGGCGCATTCGGGAAAAAAATGCGAAGAGGTGGAAAAGTCGTCGGAACGCTGGCGATAAATTAAATTATCAGCGGTCGACATTTTTGACTTCGAAAAAATTTTCTTTCTCGAGACTCAGCCCGGCGATCGCGGCGCCACCGGCGGCGGAAGGGGAGGGACGACGCCGCCCGCCCTCCGGGCAGTGCCGCCCCCCCGCCGGCGACCTACCGGGCCGCTAAGAAAACATGACGGAGCGAAACGATCGCCAATTCCTATGATTTCGGAGTCGTGAAAACTCGGAGAATTTCGAAGCGAGGGGGAAGTTTGGAAATCGGAGGTGTCCCTATCAGGTCATTTTTCGGAATTCGGCCCGTGATGGGACTTCAAATGTGCGTGGCGCATTCGGGAAAAAAATGCGAAGAGGTGGAAAAGTCGTCGGAACGCTGGCGATAAATTAAATTATCAGCGGTCGACTTTTTTTGACTTCGAAAAAATTTCCTTTCTCGAGATTCAGCCCGGCGATCGCGGCGCCACCGGCGGCGGAAGGGGAGAGACGACGCCGCCCGCCCTCCGGGCAGTGCCGCCCCCCCGCCGGCGACCTACCGGGCCGCTAAGAAAACATGACGGAGAGAAACGATCGCCAATTCCTATGATTTCGGAGTCGTGAAAACTCGGAGAATTTCGAAGCGAGGGGGAAGTTTGGAAATCGGAGGTGTCCCTATCAGGCCATTTTTCGGAATTCGGCCCATGAAGGGACTTCAAAGGTGCGTGGCGCATTCGGGAAAAAAATGCGAAGAGGTAAAAAAGTCGTCGGAACGCTGGCGATAAATTAAATTATCAGCGGTCGACTTTTTTTGACTTCGAAAAAATTTCCTTTCTCGAGATTCAGCCCGGCGATCGCGGCGCCACCGGCGGCGGAAGGGGAGGGACGACTCCGCCCGCCCTCCGGGCAGTGCCGCCCCCCCGCCGGCGACCTACCGGGCCGCTAAGAAAACATGACGGAGCGAAACGATCGCCAATTCCTATGATTTCGGAGTCGTGAAAACTCGGAGAATTTCGAAGCGAGGGGGAAGTTTGGAAATCGGACGTGTCCCTATCAGGTCATTTTTCGGAATTCGGCCCGTAAAGGGACTTCAAATGTGCGTGGCGCATTCGGGAAAAAAATGCGAAGAGGTGGAAAAGTCGTCGGAACGCTGGCGATAAATTAAATTATCAGCGGTCGACTTTTTTTGACTTCGAAAAAATTTCCTTTCTCGAGATTCAGCCCGGCGATCGCGGCGCCACCGGCGGCGGAAGGGGAGGGACGACGCCGCCCGCCCTCCGGGCAGTAGGCCGCCCCCCCGCCGGCGACCTACCGGGCCGCTAAGAAAACATGACGGAGCGAAACGATCGCCAATTCCTATGATTTCGGAGTCGTGAAAACTCGGAGAATTTCGAAGCGAGGGGGAAGTTTGGAAATCGGAGGTGTCCCTATCAGGTCATTTTTCGGAATTCGGCCCGTGACGGGACTTCAAATGTGCGTGGCGCATTCGGGAAAAAAATGCGAAGAGGTGGAAAAGTCGTCGGAACGCTGGCGATAAATTAAATTATCAGCGGTCGACTTTTTTTGACTTCGAAAAAATTTACTTTCTCGAGATTCGGCCCGGCGATCGCGGCGCCACCGGCGGCGGAAGGGGAGGGACGACGCCGCCCGCCCTCCGGGCAGTGCCGCCCCCCCGCCGGCGACCTACCGGGCCGCTAAGAAAACATGACGGAGCGAAACGATCGCCAATTCCTATGATTTCGGAGTCGTGAAAACTCGGAGAATTTCGAAGCGAGGGGGAAGTTTGGAAATCAGGGGTGTCTCTATCAGGTCATTTTTCGGAATTCGGCCCGTGAAGGGACTTCAAAGGTGCGTGGCGCATTCGGGAAAAAAATGCGAAGAGGTGGAAAAGTCGTCGGAACGCTGGCGATAAATTAAATTATCAGCGGTCGACTTTTTTTGACTTCGAAAAAATTTCCTTTCTCGAGATTCGGCCCGGCGATCGCGGCGCCACCGGCGGCGGAAGGGGAGGGACGACGCTGCCCGCCCTCCGGGCAGTGCCGCCCCCCCGCCGGCGACCTACTGGGCCGCTAAGAAAACATGACGGAGCGAAACGATCGCCAATTCCTATGATTTCGGAGTCGTGAAAACTCGGAGAATTTCGAAGCGAGGGGGAAGTTTGGAAAACGGAGATGTCCCTATTAGGTCATTTTTCGGAATTCGGCCCGTGAAGGGACTTCAAAGGTGCGTGGCGCATTCGGGAAAAAAATGCGACGAGGTGGAAAAGTCGTCGGAACCCTGGCGATAAATTAAATTATCAGCGGTCGACTTTTTTACTTCGAAAAAATTTCCTTTCTCGAGATTCAGCCCGGCGATCGCGGCGCCACCGGCGGCGGAAGGGGAAGGACGACGCCGCCCGCCCTCCGGGCAGTGCCGCCCCCCCGCCGGCGACCTACCGGGCCGCTAAGAAAACATGACGGAGCGAAACGATCGCCAATTCCTATGATTTCGGAGTCGTGAAAACTCGGAGAATTTCGAAGCGAGGGGGAAGTTTGGAAATCGGAGGTGTCCCTATCAGGTCATTTTTCGGAATTCGGCCCGTGAAGGGACTTCAAAGGTGCGTGGCGCATTCGGGAAAAAAATGCGAAGAGGTGGAAAAGTCGTCGGAACGCTGGCGATAAATTAAATTATCAGCGGTCGACTTTTTTTGACTTCGAAAAAATTTCCTTTCTCGAGATTCAGCCCGGCGATCGCAGCGCCACCGGCGGCGGAAGGAGAGGGACGACGCCGCCCGCCCTCCGGGCAGTGCCGTTCCCCCGGCGGCGACCTACCGGGCCGCTAAGAAAACATGACGGAGCGAAACGATCGCCAATTCCTATGATTTCGGAGTCGTGAAAACTCGGAGAATTTCGAAGCGAGGGGGAAGTTTGGAAATCGGAGGTGTCCCTATCATGTCATTTTTCGGAATTCGGCCCGTGAAGGGACTTCAAAGGTGCGTGGCTTATTCGGGAAAAAAATGCGAAGAGGTGGAAAACTCGTCGGAACGCTGGCGATAAATTAAATTATCAGCGGTCGACTTTTTTTGACTTCGAAAAAATTTCCTTTCTCGAGATTCAGCCCGGCGATCGCGGCGCCACCGGCGGCGGAAGGGGAGGGACGACGCCGCCCGCCCTCCGGGCAGTGCCGCCCCCCCGCCGGCGACCTACCGGTCCGCTAAGAAAACATGACGGAGCGAAACGATCGCCAATTCCTATGATTTCGTAGTCGTGAAAACTCGGAGAATTTCGAAGCGAGGGGGAAGTTTGGAAATCGGAGGTGTCCCTATCAGGTCATTTTTCGGAATTCGGCCCGTGAAGGGACTTCAAAGGTGCGTGGCGCATTCGGGAAAAAAATGCGAAGAGGTGGAAAAGTCGTCGGATCGCTGGCGATAAATTAAATTATCAGCGGTCGACTTTTTTTGACATCGAAAAAATTTCCTTTCTCGAGATTCAGCCCGGCGATCGCAGCGCCACCGGCGGCGGAAGGGGAGGGACGACGCCGCCCGCCCTCCGGGCAGTGCCGCCCCCCCACCGGCGACCTACCGGGCCGCTAAGAAAACATGACGGAGCGAAACGATCGCCAATTCCTATGATTTCGGAGTCGTGAAAACTCGGAGAATTTCGAAGCGAGGGGGAAGTTTGGAAATCGGAGGTGTCCCTATCAGGTCATTTTTCGGAATTCGGCCCGTGAAGGGACTTCAAACGTGCGTGGCGCATTCGGGAAAAAAATGCGAAGAGGTGGAAAAGTCGTCGGAACGCAGGCGATAAATTAAATTATCAGCGGTCGACTTTTTTTGACTTCGAAAAAATTTCCTTTCTCAAGATTCAGCCCGGCGATCGCGGCGCCACCGGCGGCGGAAGGGGAGGGACGACGCCGCCCGCCCTCCGGGCAGTGCCGCCCCTCCACCGGCGACCTACCGGGCCGCTAAGAAAACATGACGGAGCGAAACGATCGCCAATTCCTATGATTTCGGAGTCGTGAAAACTCGGAGAATTTCGAAGCGAGGGGGAAGTTTGGAAATCGGAGGTGTCCCTATCAGGTCATTTTTCGGAATTCGGCCCGTGAAGGGACTTCAAAGGTGCGTGGCGCATTCGGGAAAAAAATGCGAAGAGGTGGAAAAGTCGTCGGAACGCTGGCGATAAATTAAATTATCAGCGGTCGACTTTTTTTGACTTCGAAAAAATTTCCTTTCTCGAGATTCAGCCCGGCGATCGCGGCGCCACCGGCGGCGGAAGGGGAGGGACGACGCCGCCCGCCCTCCAGGCAGTGCCGCCCTCCCGCCGGCGACCTACCGGGCCGCTAAGAAAACATGACGGAGCGAAACGATCGCCAATTCCTATGATTTCGGAGTCGTGAAAACTCGGAGAATTTCGAAGCGAGGGGGAAGTTTGGAAATCGGAGGTGTCCCTATCAGGTCATTTATCGGAATTCGGCCCGTGAAGGGACTTCAAAGGTGCGTGGTGCATTCGGGAAAAAAATGCGAAGAGGTGGAAAAGTCGTCGGAACGCTGGCGATAAATTAAATTATCAGCGGTCGACTTTTTTTGACTTCGAAAAAATTTCCTTTCTCGAGATTCAGCCCGGCGATCGCGGCGCCACCGGCGGCGGAAGGGGAGGGACGACGCCGCCCGCCCTCCGGACAGTGCCGCCCCCCCGCCGGCGACCTACCGGGCCGCTAAGAAAACATGACGGAGCGAAACGATCGCCAATTCCTATGATTTCGGAGTCGTGAAAACTCGGAGAATTTCGAAGCGAGGGGGAAGTTTGGAAATCGGAGGTGTCCCTATCAGGTCATTTTTCGGAATTCGGCCCGTGAAGGGACTTCAAAGGTGCGTGGCGCATTCGGGAAAAAAATTCGAAGAGGTGGAAAAGTCGTCGGAACGCTGGCGATAAATTAAATTATCAGCGGTCGACTTTTTTGACTTCGAAAAAATTTCCTTTCTCGAGAATCAGCCCGGCGATCGCAGCGCCACCGGCGGCGGAAGGGGAGGGACGACGCCGCCCGCCCTCCGGGCAGTGCCGCCCCTCCACCGGCGACCTACCGGGCCGCTAAGAAAACATGACGGAGCGAAACGATCGCCAATTCCTATGATTTCGGAGTCGTGAAAACTCGGAGAATTTTGAAGCGAGGGGGAAGTTTGGAAATCAGAGGTGTCCCTATCAGGTCATTTTTCGGAATTCGGCCCGTGAAGGGACTTCAAAGGTGCGTGGCGCATTCGGGAAAAAAATGCGAAGAGGTGGAAAAGTCGTCAAAACGCTGGCGATAAATTAAATTATCAGCGGTCGACTTTTTTACTTCGAAAAAATTTCCTTTCTCGAGATTCAGCCCGGCGATCGCGGCGCCACCGGCGGCGGAAGGGGAAGGACGACGCCGGCCGCCCTCCGGGCAGTGCCGCCCCCCCGCCGGCGACCTACCGGGCCGCTAAGAAAACATGACGGAGCGAAACGATCGCCAATTCCTATGATTTCGGAGTCGTGAAAACTCGGAGAATTTCGAAGCGAGGGGGAAGTTTGGAAATCGGAGGTGTCCCTATCAGGTCATTTTTCGGAATTCGGCCCGTGAAAGGACTTCAAAGGTGCGTGGCGCATTCGGGAAAAAAATGCGAAGAGGTGGAAAAGTCGTCGGAACGCTGGCGATAAATTAAATTATCAGCGGTCGAATTTTTTACTTCGAAAAAATTTCCTTTCTCGAGATTCAGCCCGGCGATCGCGGCGCCACCGGCGGCGGAAGGGGAAGGACGACGCCGTCCGCCCTCCGGGCAGTGCCGCCCCCCCGCCGGCGACCTACCGGGCCGCTAAGAAAACATGACGGAGCGAAACGATCGCCAATTCCTCTGATTTCGGAGTCGTGAAAACTCGGAGAATTTCGAAGCGAGGGGGAAGTTTGGAAATCGGAGGTGTCCCTATCAGGTCATTTTTCGGAATTCGGCCCGTGAAGGGACTTCAAAGGTGCGTGGCGCATTCGGGAAAAAAATGCGAAGAGGTGGAAAAGTCGTCGGAACGCTGGCGATAAATTAAATTATCAGCGGTCGACTTTTTTACTTCGAAAAAATTTCCTTTCTCGAGATTCAGCCCGGCGATCGCGGCGCCACCGGCGGCGGAAGGGGAAGGACGACGCCGCCCGCCCTCCGGGCAGTGCCGCCCCCCCGCCGGCGACCTACCGGGCCGCTAAGAAAACATGACGGAGCGAAACGATCGCCAATTCCTATGATTTCGGAGTCGTGAAAACTCGGAGAATTTCGAAGCGAGGGGGAAGTTTGGAAATCGGAGGTGTCCCTATCAGGTCATTTTTCGGAATTCGGCCCGTGAAGGGACTTCAAAGGTGCGTGGCGCATTCGGGAAAAAAATGCGAAGAGGTGGAAAAGTCGTCGGAACGCTGGCGATAAATTAAATTATCAGCGGTCGACTTTTTTTGACTTCGAAAAAATTTCCTTTCTCGAGATTCAGCCCGGCGATCGCAGCGCCACCGGCGGCGGAAGGGGAGGGACGACGCCGCCCGCCCTCCGGGCAGTGCCGCCCCCCCGGCGGCGACCTACCGGGCCGCTAAGAAAACATGACGGAGCGAAACGATCGCCAATTCCTATGATTTCGTAGTCGTGAAAACTCGGAGAATTTCGAAGCGAGGGGGAAGTTTGGAAATCGGAGGTGTCCCTATCAGGTCATTTTTCGGAATTCGGCCCGTGAAGGGACTTCAAAGGTGCGTGGCTCATTCGGGAGAAAAATGCGAAGAGGTGGAAAAGTCGTCGGAACGCTGGCGATAAATTAAATTATCAGCGGTCGACTTTTTTTGACTTCGAAAAAATTTCCTTTCTCGAGATTCAGCCCGGCGATCGCGGCGCCACCGGCGGCGGAAGGGGAGGGACGACGCCGCCCGCCCTCCGGGCAGTGCCGCCCCCCCGCCGGCGACCTACCGGGCCGCTAAGAAAACATGACGGAGCGAAACGATCGCCAATTCCTATGATTTCGGAGTCGTGAAAACTCGGAGAATTTCGAAGCGAGGGGGAAGTTTGGAAATCGGAGGTGTCCCTATCAGGTCATTTTTCGGAATTCGGCCCATGAAGGGACTTCAAAGGTGCGTGGCGCATTCGGGAAAAAAATGCGAAGAGGTAAAAAAGTCGTCGGAACGCTGGCGATAAATTAAATTATCAGCGGTCGACTTTTTTTGACTTCGAAAAAATTTCCTTTCTCGAGATTCAGCATGGCGATCGCGGCGCCACCGGCGGCGGAAGGGGAGGGACGACGCCGCCCGCCCTCCGGGCAGTGCCGCCCCCCCATCGGCGACCTACTGGGCCGCTAAGAAAACATGACGGAGCGAAACGATCGCCAATTCCTATGATTTCGGAGTCGTGAAAACTCGGAGAATTTCGAAGCGAGGGGGAAGTTTGGAAAACGGAGATGTCCCTATTAGGTCATTTTTCGGAATTCGGCCCGTGAAGGGACTTCAAAGGTGCGTGGCGCATTCGGGAAAAAAATGCGACGAGGTGGAAAAGTCGTCGGAACCCTGGCGATAAATTAAATTATCAGCGGTCGACTTTTTTACTTCGAAAAAATTTCCTTTCTCGAGATTCAGCCCGGCGATCGCGGCGCCACCGGCGGCGGAAGGGGAAGGACGACGCCGCCCGCCCTCCGGGCAGTGCCGCCCCCCCGCCGGCGACCTACCGGGCCGCTAAGAAAACATGACGGAGCGAAACGATCGCCAATTCCTATGATTTCGGAGTCGTGAAAACTCGGAGAATTTCGAAGCGAGGGGGAAGTTTGGAAATCGGAGGTGTCCCTATCAGGTCATTTTTCGGAATTCGGCCCGTGAAGGGACTTCAAAGGTGCGTGGCGCATTCGGGAAAAAAATGCGAAGAGGTGGAAAAGTCGTCGGAACGCTGGCGATAAATTAAATTATCAGCGGTCGACTTTTTTTGACTTCGAAAAAATTTCCTTTCTCGAGATTCAGCCCGGCGATCGCAGCGCCACCGGCGGCGGAAGGAGAGGGACGACGCCGCCCGCCCTCCGGGCAGTGCCGTTCCCCCGGCGGCGACCTACCGGGCCGCTAAGAAAACATGACGTAGCGAAACGATCGCCAATTCCTATGATTTCGGAGTCGTGAAAACTCGGAGAATTTCGAAGCGAGGGGGAAGTTTGGAAATCGGAGGTGTCCCTATCATGTCATTTTTCGGAATTCGGCCCGTGAAGGGACTTCAAAGGTGCGTGGCTTATTCGGGAAAAAAATGCGAAGAGGTGGAAAACTCGTCGGAACGCTGGCGATAAATTAAATTATCAGCGGTCGACTTTTTTTGACTTCGAAAAAATTTCCTTTCTCGAGATTCAGCCCGGCGATCGCGGCGCCACCGGCGGCGGAAGGGGAGGGACGACGCCGCCCGCCCTCCGGGCAGTGCCGCCCCCCCGCCGGCGACCTACCGGTCCGCTAAGAAAACATGACGGAGCGAAACGATCGCCAATTCCTATGATTTCGTAGTCGTGAAAACTCGGAGAATTTCGAAGCGAGGGGGAAGTTTGGAAATCGGAGGTGTCCCTATCAGGTCATTTTTCGGAATTCGGCCCGTGAAGGGACTTCAAAGGTGCGTGGCGCATTCGGGAAAAAAATGCGAAGAGGTGGAAAAGTCGTCGGATCGCTGGCGATAAATTAAATTATCAGCGGTCGACTTTTTTTGACATCGAAAAAATTTCCTTTCTCGAGATTCAGCCCGGCGATCGCAGCGCCACCGGCGGCGGAAGGGGAGGGACGACGCCGCCCGCCCTCCGGGCAGTGCCGCCCCCCCACCGGCGACCTACCGGGCCGCTAAGAAAACATGACGGAGCGAAACGATCGCCAATTCCTATGATTTCGGAGTCGTGAAAACTCGGAGAATTTCGAAGCGAGGGGGAAGTTTGGAAATCGGAGGTGTCCCTATCAGGTCATTTTTCGGAATTCGGCCCGTGAAGGGACTTCAAACGTGCGTGGCGCATTCGGGAAAAAAATGCGAAGAGGTGGAAAAGTCGTCGGAACGCAGGCGATAAATTAAATTATCAGCGGTCGACTTTTTTTGACTTCGAAAAAATTTCCTTTCTCAAGATTCAGCCCGGCGATCGCGGCGCCACCGGCGGCGGAAGGGGAGGGACGACGCCGCCCGCCCTCCGGGCAGTGCCGCCCCTCCACCGGCGACCTACCGGGCCGCTAAGAAAACATGACGGAGCGAAACGATCGCCAATTCCTATGATTTCGGAGTCGTGAAAACTCGGAGAATTTCGAAGCGAGGGGGAAGTTTGGAAATCGGAGGTGTCCCTATCAGGTCATTTTTCGGAATTCGGCCCGTGAAGGGACTTCAAAGGTGCGTGGCGCATTCGGGAAAAAAATGCGAAGAGGTGGAAAAGTCGTCGGAACGCTGGCGATAAATTAAATTATCAGCGGTCGACTTTTTTTGACTTCGAAAAAATTTCCTTTCTCGAGATTCAGCCCGGCGATCGCGGCGCCACCGGCGGCGGAAGGGGAGGGACGACGCCGCCCGCCCTCCAGGCAGTGCCGCCCTCCCGCCGGCGACCTACCGGGCCGCTAAGAAAACATGACGGAGCGAAACGATCGCCAATTCCTATGATTTCGGAGTCGTGAAAACTCGGAGAATTTCGAAGCGAGGGGGAAGTTTGGAAATCGGAGGTGTCCCTATCAGGTCATTTATCGGAATTCGGCCCGTGAAGGGACTTCAAAGGTGCGTGGTGCATTCGGGAAAAAAATGCGAAGAGGTGGAAAAGTCGTCGGAACGCTGGCGATAAATTAAATTATCAGCGGTCGACTTTTTTTGACTTCGAAAAAATTTCCTTTCTCGAGATTCAGCCCGGCGATCGCGGCGCCACCGGCGGCGGAAGGGGAGGGACGACGCCGCCCGCCCTCCGGACAGTGCCGCCCCCCCGCCGGCGACCTACCGGGCCGCTAAGAAAACATGACGGAGCGAAACGATCGCCAATTCCTATGATTTCGGAGTCGTGAAAACTCGGAGAATTTCGAAGCGAGGGGGAAGTTTGGAAATCGGAGGTGTCCCTATCAGGTCATTTTTCGGAATTCGGCCCGTGAAGGGACTTCAAAGGTGCGTGGCGCATTCGGGAAAAAAATTCGAAGAGGTGGAAAAGTCGTCGGAACGCTGGCGATAAATTAAATTATCAGCGGTCGACTTTTTTGACTTCGAAAAAATTTCCTTTCTCGAGAATCAGCCCGGCGATCGCAGCGCCACCGGCGGCGGAAGGGGAGGGACGACGCCGCCCGCCCTCCGGGCAGTGCCGCCCCTCCACCGGCGACCTACCGGGCCGCTAAGAAAACATGACGGAGCGAAACGATCGCCAATTCCTATGATTTCGGAGTCGTGAAAACTCGGAGAATTTTGAAGCGAGGGGGAAGTTTGGAAATCAGAGGTGTCCCTATCAGGTCATTTTTCGGAATTCGGCCCGTGAAGGGACTTCAAAGGTGCGTGGCGCATTCGGGAAAAAAATGCGAAGAGGTGGAAAAGTCGTCAAAACGCTGGCGATAAATTAAATTATCAGCGGTCGACTTTTTTACTTCGAAAAAATTTCCTTTCTCGAGATTCAGCCCGGCGATCGCGGCGCCACCGGCGGCGGAAGGGGAAGGACGACGCCGGCCGCCCTCCGGGCAGTGCCGCCCCCCCGCCGGCGACCTACCGGGCCGCTAAGAAAACATGACGGAGCGAAACGATCGCCAATTCCTATGATTTCGGAGTCGTGAAAACTCGGAGAATTTCGAAGCGAGGGGGAAGTTTGGAAATCGGAGGTGTCCCTATCAGGTCATTTTTCGGAATTCGGCCCGTGAAAGGACTTCAAAGGTGCGTGGCGCATTCGGGAAAAAAATGCGAAGAGGTGGAAAAGTCGTCGGAACGCTGGCGATAAATTAAATTATCAGCGGTCGAATTTTTTACTTCGAAAAAATTTCCTTTCTCGAGATTCAGCCCGGCGATCGCGGCGCCACCGGCGGCGGAAGGGGAAGGACGACGCCGTCCGCCCTCCGGGCAGTGCCGCCCCCCCGCCGGCGACCTACCGGGCCGCTAAGAAAACATGACGGAGCGAAACGATCGCCAATTCCTCTGATTTCGGAGTCGTGAAAACTCGGAGAATTTCGAAGCGAGGGGGAAGTTTGGAAATCGGAGGTGTCCCTATCAGGTCATTTTTCGGAATTCGGCCCGTGAAGGGACTTCAAAGGTGCGTGGCGCATTCGGGAAAAAAATGCGAAGAGGTGGAAAAGTCGTCGGAACGCTGGCGATAAATTAAATTATCAGCGGTCGACTTTTTTACTTCGAAAAAATTTCCTTTCTCGAGATTCAGCCCGGCGATCGCGGCGCCACCGGCGGCGGAAGGGGAAGGACGACGCCGCCCGCCCTCCGGGCAGTGCCGCCCCCCCGCCGGCGACCTACCGGGCCGCTAAGAAAACATGACGGAGCGAAACGATCGCCAATTCCTATGATTTCGGAGTCGTGAAAACTCGGAGAATTTCGAAGCGAGGGGGAAGTTTGGAAATCGGAGGTGTCCCTATCAGGTCATTTTTCGGAATTCGGCCCGTGAAGGGACTTCAAAGGTGCGTGGCGCATTCGGGAAAAAAATGCGAAGAGGTGGAAAAGTCGTCGGAACGCTGGCGATAAATTAAATTATCAGCGGTCGACTTTTTTTGACTTCGAAAAAATTTCCTTTCTCGAGATTCAGCCCGGCGATCGCAGCGCCACCGGCGGCGGAAGGGGAGGGACGACGCCGCCCGCCCTCCGGGCAGTGCCGCCCCCCCGGCGGCGACCTACCGGGCCGCTAAGAAAACATGACGGAGCGAAACGATCGCCAATTCCTATGATTTCGTAGTCGTGAAAACTCGGAGAATTTCGAAGCGAGGGGGAAGTTTGGAAATCGGAGGTGTCCCTATCAGGTCATTTTTCGGAATTCGGCCCGTGAAGGGACTTCAAAGGTGCGTGGCTCATTCGGGAGAAAAATGCGAAGAGGTGGAAAAGTCGTCGGAACGCTGGCGATAAATTAAATTATCAGCGGTCGACTTTTTTTGACTTCGAAAAAATTTCCTTTCTCGAGATTCAGCCCGGCGATCGCGGCGCCACCGGCGGCGGAAGGGGAGGGACGACGCCGCCCGCCCTCCGGGCAGTGCCGCCCCCCCGCCGGCGACCTACCGGGCCGCTAAGAAAACATGACGGAGCGAAACGATCGCCAATTCCTATGATTTCGGAGTCGTGAAAACTCGGAGAATTTCGAAGCGAGGGGGAAGTTTGGAAATCGGAGGTGTCCCTATCAGGTCATTTTTCGGAATTCGGCCCATGAAGGGACTTCAAAGGTGCGTGGCGCATTCGGGAAAAAAATGCGAAGAGGTAAAAAAGTCGTCGGAACGCTGGCGATAAATTAAATTATCAGCGGTCGACTTTTTTTGACTTCGAAAAAATTTCCTTTCTCGAGATTCAGCATGGCGATCGCGGCGCCACCGGCGGCGGAAGGGGAGGGACGACGCCGCCCGCCCTCCGGGCAGTGCCGCCCCCCCATCGGCGACCTACCGGGCCGCTAAGAAAACATGACGGAGCGAAACGATCGCCAATTCCTATGATTTCGGAGTCGTGAAAACTCGGAGAATTTCGAAGCGAGGGGGAAGTTTGGAAATCGGAGGTGTCCCTATCAGGTCATTTTTCGGAATTCGGCCCGTGAAGGGACTTCAAACGTGCGTGGCGCATTCGGGAAAAAAATGCGAAGAGGTGGAAAAGTCGTCGGAACGCAGGCGATAAATTAAATTATCAGCGGTCGACTTTTTTTGACTTCGAAAAAATTTCCTTTCTCAAGATTCAGCCCGGCGATCGCGGCGCCACCGGCGGCGGAAGGGGAGGGACGACGCCGCCCGCCCTCCGGGCAGTGCCGCCCCTCCACCGGCGACCTACCGGGCCGCTAAGAAAACATGACGGAGCGAAACGATCGCCAATTCCTATGATTTCGGAGTCGTGAAAACTCGGAGAATTTCGAAGCGAGGGGGAAGTTTGGAAATCGGAGGTGTCCCTATCAGGTCATTTTTCGGAATTCGGCCCGTGAAGGGACTTCAAAGGTGCGTGGCGCATTCGGGAAAAAAATGCGAAGAGGTGGAAAAGTCGTCGGAACGCTGGCGATAAATTAAATTATCAGCGGTCGACTTTTTTTGACTTCGAAAAAATTTCCTTTCTCGAGATTCAGCCCGGCGATCGCGGCGCCACCGGCGGCGGAAGGGGAGGGACGACGCCGCCCGCCCTCCAGGCAGTGCCGCCCTCCCGCCGGCGACCTACCGGGCCGCTAAGAAAACATGACGGAGCGAAACGATCGCCAATTCCTATGATTTCGGAGTCGTGAAAACTCGGAGAATTTCGAAGCGAGGGGGAAGTTTGGAAATCGGAGGTGTCCCTATCAGGTCATTTATCGGAATTCGGCCCGTGAAGGGACTTCAAAGGTGCGTGGTGCATTCGGGAAAAAAATGCGAAGAGGTGGAAAAGTCGTCGGAACGCTGGCGATAAATTAAATTATCAGCGGTCGACTTTTTTTGACTTCGAAAAAATTTCCTTTCTCGAGATTCAGCCCGGCGATCGCGGCGCCACCGGCGGCGGAAGGGGAGGGACGACGCCGCCCGCCCTCCGGACAGTGCCGCCCCCCCGCCGGCGACCTACCGGGCCGCTAAGAAAACATGACGGAGCGAAACGATCGCCAATTCCTATGATTTCGGAGTCGTGAAAACTCGGAGAATTTCGAAGCGAGGGGGAAGTTTGGAAATCGGAGGTGTCCCTATCAGGTCATTTTTCGGAATTCGGCCCGTGAAGGGACTTCAAAGGTGCGTGGCGCATTCGGGAAAAAAATTCGAAGAGGTGGAAAAGTCGTCGGAACGCTGGCGATAAATTAAATTATCAGCGGTCGACTTTTTTGACTTCGAAAAAATTTCCTTTCTCGAGAATCAGCCCGGCGATCGCAGCGCCACCGGCGGCGGAAGGGGAGGGACGACGCCGCCCGCCCTCCGGGCAGTGCCGCCCCTCCACCGGCGACCTACCGGGCCGCTAAGAAAACATGACGGAGCGAAACGATCGCCAATTCCTATGATTTCGGAGTCGTGAAAACTCGGAGAATTTTGAAGCGAGGGGGAAGTTTGGAAATCAGAGGTGTCCCTATCAGGTCATTTTTCGGAATTCGGCCCGTGAAGGGACTTCAAAGGTGCGTGGCGCATTCGGGAAAAAAATGCGAAGAGGTGGAAAAGTCGTCAAAACGCTGGCGATAAATTAAATTATCAGCGGTCGACTTTTTTACTTCGAAAAAATTTCCTTTCTCGAGATTCAGCCCGGCGATCGCGGCGCCACCGGCGGCGGAAGGGGAAGGACGACGCCGGCCGCCCTCCGGGCAGTGCCGCCCCCCCGCCGGCGACCTACCGGGCCGCTAAGAAAACATGACGGAGCGAAACGATCGCCAATTCCTATGATTTCGGAGTCGTGAAAACTCGGAGAATTTCGAAGCGAGGGGGAAGTTTGGAAATCGGAGGTGTCCCTATCAGGTCATTTTTCGGAATTCGGCCCGTGAAAGGACTTCAAAGGTGCGTGGCGCATTCGGGAAAAAAATGCGAAGAGGTGGAAAAGTCGTCGGAACGCTGGCGATAAATTAAATTATCAGCGGTCGAATTTTTTACTTCGAAAAAATTTCCTTTCTCGAGATTCAGCCCGGCGATCGCGGCGCCACCGGCGGCGGAAGGGGAAGGACGACGCCGTCCGCCCTCCGGGCAGTGCCGCCCCCCCGCCGGCGACCTACCGGGCCGCTAAGAAAACATGACGGAGCGAAACGATCGCCAATTCCTCTGATTTCGGAGTCGTGAAAACTCGGAGAATTTCGAAGCGAGGGGGAAGTTTGGAAATCGGAGGTGTCCCTATCAGGTCATTTTTCGGAATTCGGCCCGTGAAGGGACTTCAAAGGTGCGTGGCGCATTCGGGAAAAAAATGCGAAGAGGTGGAAAAGTCGTCGGAACGCTGGCGATAAATTAAATTATCAGCGGTCGACTTTTTTACTTCGAAAAAATTTCCTTTCTCGAGATTCAGCCCGGCGATCGCGGCGCCACCGGCGGCGGAAGGGGAAGGACGACGCCGCCCGCCCTCCGGGCAGTGCCGCCCCCCCGCCGGCGACCTACCGGGCCGCTAAGAAAACATGACGGAGCGAAACGATCGCCAATTCCTATGATTTCGGAGTCGTGAAAACTCGGAGAATTTCGAAGCGAGGGGGAAGTTTGGAAATCGGAGGTGTCCCTATCAGGTCATTTTTCGGAATTCGGCCCGTGAAGGGACTTCAAAGGTGCGTGGCTCATTCGGGAGAAAAATGCGAAGAGGTGGAAAAGTCGTCGGAACGCTGGCGATAAATTAAATTATCAGCGGTCGACTTTTTTTGACTTCGAAAAAATTTCCTTTCTCGAGATTCAGCCCGGCGATCGCGGCGCCACCGGCGGCGGAAGGGGAGGGACGACGCCGCCCGCCCTCCGGGCAGTGCCGCCCCCCCGCCGGCGACCTACCGGGCCGCTAAGAAAACATGACGGAGCGAAACGATCGCCAATTCCTATGATTTCGGAGTCGTGAAAACTCGGAGAATTTCGAAGCGAGGGGGAAGTTTGGAAATCGGAGGTGTCCCTATCAGGTCATTTTTCGGAATTCGGCCCATGAAGGGACTTCAAAGGTGCGTGGCGCATTCGGGAAAAAAATGCGAAGAGGTAAAAAAGTCGTCGGAACGCTGGCGATAAATTAAATTATCAGCGGTCGACTTTTTTTGACTTCGAAAAAATTTCCTTTCTCGAGATTCAGCATGGCGATCGCGGCGCCACCGGCGGCGGAAGGGGAGGGACGACGCCGCCCGCCCTCCGGGCAGTGCCGCCCCCCCATCGGCGACCTACCGGGCCGCTAAGAAAACATGACGGAGCGAAACGATCGCCAATTCCTATGATTTCGGAGTCGTGAAAACTCGGAGAATTTCGAAGCGAGGGGGAAGTTTGGAAATCGGAGGTGTCCCTATCAGGTCATTTTTCGGAATTCGGCCCGTGAAGGGACTTCAAATGTGCGTGGCGCATTCGGGAAAAAAATGCGAAGAGGTGGAAAAGTCGTCGGAACGCTGGCGATAAATTAAATTATCAGCGGTCGACATTTTTGACTTCGAAAAAATTTTCTTTCTCGAGACTCAGCCCGGCGATCGCGGCGCCACCGGCGGCGGAAGGGAAGGGACGACGCCGCCCGCCCTCCGGGCAGTGCCGCCCCCCCGCCGGCGACCTACCGGGCCGCTAAGAAAACATGACGGAGCGAAACGATCGCCAATTCCTATGATTTCGGAGTCGTGAAAACTCGGAGAATTTCGAAGCGAGGGGGAAGTTTGGAAATCGGAGGTGTCCCTATCAGGTCATTTTTCGGAATTCGGCCCGTGAAGGGACTTCAAAGGTGCGTGGCGCATTCGGGGAAAAAATGCGAAGAGGTGGAAAAGTCGTCGGAACGCTGGCGATAAATTAAATTATCAGCGGTCGACTTTTTTTGACTTCGAAAAAATTTCCTTTCTCGAGATTCAGCCCGGCGATCGCAGCGCCACCGGCGGCGGAAGGGGAGGGACGACGCCGCCCGCCCTCCGGGCAGTGCCGCCCCCCCGGCGGCGACCTACCGGGCCGCTAAGAAAACATGACGGAGCGAAACGATCGCCAATTCCTATGATTTCGTAGTCGTGAAAACTCGGAGAATTTCGAAGCGAGGGGGAAGTTTGGAAATCGGAGGTGTCCCTATCAGGTCATTTTTCGGAATTCGGCCCGTGAAGGGACTTCAAAGGTGCGTGGCTCATTCGGGAGAAAAATGCGAAGAGGTGGAAAAGTCGTCGGAACGCTGGCGATAAATTAAATTATCAGCGGTCGACTTTTTTTGACTTCGAAAAAATTTCCTTTCTCGAGATTCAGCCCGGCGATCGCGGCGCCACCGGCGGCGGAAGGGGAGGGACGACGCCGCCCGCCCTCCGGGCAGTGCCGCCCCCCCGCCGGCGACCTACCGGGCCGCTAAGAAAACATGACGGAGCGAAACGATCGCCAATTCCTATGATTTCGGAGTCGTGAAAACTCGGAGAATTTCGAAGCGAGGGGGAAGTTTGGAAATCGGAGGTGTCCCTATCAGGTCATTTTTCGGAATTCGGCCCATGAAGGGACTTCAAAGGTGCGTGGCGCATTCGGGAAAAAAATGCGAAGAGGTAAAAAAGTCGTCGGAACGCTGGCGATAAATTAAATTATCAGCGGTCGACTTTTTTTGACTTCGAAAAAATTTCCTTTCTCGAGATTCAGCATGGCGATCGCGGCGCCACCGGCGGCGGAAGGGGAGGGACGACGCCGCCCGCCCTCCGGGCAGTGCCGCCCCCCCATCGGCGACCTACCGGGCCGCTAAGAAAACATGACGGAGCGAAACGATCGCCAATTCCTATGATTTCGGAGTCGTGAAAACTCGGAGAATTTCGAAGCGAGGGGGAAGTTTGGAAATCGGAGGTGTCCCTATCAGGTCATTTTTCGGAATTCGGCCCGTGAAGGGACTTCAAATGTGCGTGGCGCATTCGGGAAAAAAATGCGAAGAGGTGGAAAAGTCGTCGGAACGCTGGCGATAAATTAAATTATCAGCGGTCGACATTTTTGACTTCGAAAAAATTTTCTTTCTCGAGACTCAGCCCGGCGATCGCGGCGCCACCGGCGGCGGAAGGGAAGGGACGACGCCGCCCGCCCTCCGGGCAGTGCCGCCCCCCCGCCGGCGACCTACCGGGCCGCTAAGAAAACATGACGGAGCGAAACGATCGCCAATTCCTATGATTTCGGAGTCGTGAAAACTCGGAGAATTTCGAAGCGAGGGGGAAGTTTGGAAATCGGAGGTGTCCCTATCAGGTCATTTTTCGGAATTCGGCCCGTGATGGGACTTCAAATGTGCGTGGCGCATTCGGGAAAAAAATGCGAAGAGGTGGAAAAGTCGTCGGAACGCTGGCGATAAATTAAATTATCAGCGGTCGACTTTTTTTGACTTCGAAAAAATTTCCTTTCTCGAGATTCAGCCCGGCGATCGCGGCGCCACCGGCGGCGGAAGGGGAGAGACGACGCCGCCCGCCCTCCGGGCAGTGCCGCCCCCCCGCCGGCGACCTACCGGGCCGCTAAGAAAACATGACGGAGCGAAACGATCGCCAATTCCTATGATTTCGGAGTCGTGAAAACTCGGAGAATTTCGAAGCGAGGGGGAAGTTTGGAAATCGGAGGTGTCCCTATCAGGCCATTTTTCGGAATTCGGCCCATGAAGGGACTTCAAAGGTGCGTGGCGCATTCGGGAAAAAAATGCGAAGAGGTAAAAAAGTCGTCGGAACGCTGGCGATAAATTAAATTATCAGCGGTCGACTTTTTTTGACTTCGAAAAAATTTCCTTTCTCGAGATTCAGCCCGGCGATCGCGGCGCCACCGGCGGCGGAAGGGGAGGGACGACTCCGCCCGCCCTCCGGGCAGTGCCGCCCCCCCGCCGGCGACCTACCGGGCCGCTAAGAAAACATGACGGAGCGAAACGATCGCCAATTCCTATGATTTCGGAGTCGTGAAAACTCGGAGAATTTCGAAGCGAGGGGGAAGTTTGGAAATCGGACGTGTCCCTATCAGGTCATTTTTCGGAATTCGGCCCGTAAAGGGACTTCAAATGTGCGTGGCGCATTCGGGAAAAAAATGCGAAGAGGTGGAAAAGTCGTCGGAACGCTGGCGATAAATTAAATTATCAGCGGTCGACTTTTTTTGACTTCGAAAAAATTTCCTTTCTCGAGATTCAGCCCGGCGATCGCGGCGCCACCGGCGGCAGAAGGGGAGGGACGACGCCGCCCACCCTCCGGGCAGTGACGCCCCCCCACCGGCGACCTACCGGGCTGCTAAGAAAACATGACGGAGCGAAACGATCGCCAATTCCTATGATTTCGGAGTCGTGAAAACTCGGAGAATTTCGAAGCGAGGGGGAAGTTTGGAAATCGGAGGTGTCCCTATCAGGTCATTTTTCGGAATTCGGCCCGTGAAGGGACTTCAAAGGTGCGTGGCGCATTCGGGAAAAAAATGCGAAGAGGTGGAAAAGTCGTCGGAACGCTGGCGATAAATTAAATTATCAGCGGTCGACTTTTTTTGACTTCGAAAAAATTTCCTTTCTCGAGATTCAGCCCGGCGATCGCGGCGCCACCGGCGGCGGAAGGGGAGGGACGACGCCGCCCGCCCTCC
Source organism: Tanypteryx hageni (assembly GCA_028673005.1). Taxonomy (NCBI): domain Eukaryota; kingdom Metazoa; phylum Arthropoda; class Insecta; order Odonata; family Petaluridae; genus Tanypteryx; species Tanypteryx hageni. Next base: position 675,448 of record JAJPWW010001031.1, read on the forward strand.
GGGCAGTGCCGCCCCCCCGCCGGCGACCTACCGGGCCGCTAAGAAAACATGACGGAGCGAAACGATCGCCAATTCCTATGATTTCGGAGTCGTGAAAACTCGGAGAATTTCGAAGCGAGGGGGAAGTTTGGAAATCGGAGGTGTCCCTATTAGGTCATTTATCGGAATTCGGCCCGTGAAGGGACTTCAAAGGTGCGTGGCGCATTCGGGAATAAAATGCGAAGAGGTGGAAAAGTCGTCGGAACGCTGGCGATAAATTAAATTATCAGCGGTCGACTTTTTTTGACTTCGAAAAAATTTCCTTTCTCGAGATTCAGCCCGGCGATCGCGGCGCCACCGGCGGCGGAAGAGGAGGGACGACGCCGCCCGCCCTCCGGGCAGTGCCGCACCCCCGCCGGCGACCTACCGGGCCGCTAAGAAAACATGACGGAGCGAAACGATCGCCAATTCCTATGATTTCGGAGTCGTGAAAACTCGGAGAATTTCGAAGCGAGGGGGAAGTTTGGAAATCGGAGGTGTCCCTATCAGGTCATTTTTCGGAATTTGGCCCGTGAAGGGACTTCAAAGTTGCGTGGCGCATTCGGGAAAAAAATGCGAAGAGGTGGAAAAGTCGTCGGAACGCTGGCGATAAATTAAATTATCAGCGGTCGACTTTTTTTGACTTCGAAAAAATTTCCTTTCTCGAGATTCAGCCCGGCGATCGCGGCGCCACCGGCGGCGGAAGGGGAGGGACGACGCCGCCCGCCCTCCGGGCAGTGCCGCCCCCCCCGCCGGCGACCTACCGGGCCGCTAAGAAAACATGACGGAGCGAAACGATCGCCAATTCCTCTGATTTCGGAGTCGTGAAAACTCGGAGAATTTCGAAGCGAGGGGGAAGTTTGGAAATCGGAGGTGTCCCTATCAGGTCATTTTTCGGAATTCGGCCCGTGAAGGGACTTCAAAGGTGCGTGGCGCATTCGGGAAAAAAATGCGAAGAGGTGGAAAAGTCGTCGGAACGCTGGCGATAAATTAAATTATCAGCGGTCGACTTTTTTACTTCGAAAAAATTTCCTTTCTCGAGATTCAGCCCGGCGATCGCGGCGCCACCGGCGGCGGAAGGGGAAGGACGACGCCGCCCGCCCTCCGGGCAGTGCCGCCCCCCCGCCGGCGACCTACCGGGCCGCTAAGAAAACATGACGGAGCGAAACGATCGCCAATTCCTATGATTTCGGAGTCGTGAAAACTCGGAGAATTTCGAAGCGAGTGGGAAGTTTGGAAATCGGAGGTGTCCCTATCAGGTCATTTTTCGGAATTCGGCCCGTGAAGGGACTTCAAAGGTGCGTGGCGCATTCGGGGAAAAAATGCGAAGAGGTGGAAAAGTCGTCGGAACGCTGGCGATAAATTAAATTATCAGCGGTCGACTTTTTTTGACTTCGAAAAAATTTCCTTTCTCGAGATTCAGCCCGGCGATCGCAGCGCCACCGGCGGCGGAAGGGGAGGGACGACGCCGCCCGCCCTCCGGGCAGTGCCGCCCCCCCGGCGGCGACCTACCGGGCCGCTAAGAAAACATGACGGAGCGAAACGATCGCCAATTCCTATGATTTCGTAGTCGTGAAAACTCGGAGAATTTCGAAGCGAGGGGGAAGTTTGGAAATCGGAGGTGTCCCTATCAGGTCATTTTTCGGAATTCGGCCCGTGAAGGGACTTCAAAGGTGCGTGGCTCATTCGGGAGAAAAATGCGAAGAGGTGGAAAAGTCGTCGGAACGCTGGCGATAAATTAAATTATCAGCGGTCGACTTTTTTTGACTTCGAAAAAATTTCCTTTCTCGAGATTCAGCCCGGCGATCGCGGCGCCACCGGCGGCGGAAGGGGAGGGACGACGCCGCCCGCCCTCCGGGCAGTGCCGCCCCCCCGCCGGCGACCTACCGGGCCGCTAAGAAAACATGACGGAGCGAAACGATCGCCAATTCCTATGATTTCGGAGTCGTGAAAACTCGGAGAATTTCGAAGCGAGGGGGAAGTTTGGAAATCGGAGGTGTCCCTATCAGGTCATTTTTCGGAATTCGGCCCATGAAGGGACTTCAAAGGTGCGTGGCGCATTCGGGAAAAAAATGCGAAGAGGTAAAAAAGTCGTCGGAACGCTGGCGATAAATTAAATTATCAGCGGTCGACTTTTTTTGACTTCGAAAAAATTTCCTTTCTCGAGATTCAGCATGGCGATCGCGGCGCCACCGGCGGCGGAAGGGGAGGGACGACGCCGCCCGCCCTCCGGGCAGTGCCGCCCCCCCATCGGCGACCTACCGGGCCGCTAAGAAAACATGACGGAGCGAAACGATCGCCAATTCCTATGATTTCGGAGTCGTGAAAACTCGGAGAATTTCGAAGCGAGGGGGAAGTTTGGAAATCGGAGGTGTCCCTATCAGGTCATTTTTCGGAATTCGGCCCGTGAAGGGACTTCAAATGTGCGTGGCGCATTCGGGAAAAAAATGCGAAGAGGTGGAAAAGTCGTCGGAACGCTGGCGATAAATTAAATTATCAGCGGTCGACATTTTTGACTTCGAAAAAATTTTCTTTCTCGAGACTCAGCCCGGCGATCGCGGCGCCACCGGCGGCGGAAGGGAAGGGACGACGCCGCCCGCCCTCCGGGCAGTGCCGCCCCCCCGCCGGCGACCTACCGGGCCGCTAAGAAAACATGACGGAGCGAAACGATCGCCAATTCCTATGATTTCGGAGTCGTGAAAACTCGGAGAATTTCGAAGCGAGGGGGAAGTTTGGAAATCGGAGGTGTCCCTATCAGGCCATTTTTCGGAATTCGGCCCATGAAGGGACTTCAAAGGTGCGTGGCGCATTCGGGAAAAAAATGCGAAGAGGTAAAAAAGTCGTCGGAACGCTGGCGATAAATTAAATTATCAGCGGTCGACTTTTTTTGACTTCGAAAAAATTTCCTTTCTCGAGATTCAGCCCGGCGATCGCGGCGCCACCGGCGGCGGAAGGGGAGGGACGACGCCGCCCGCCCTCCGGGCAGTGCCGCCCCCCCGCCGGCGACCTACCGGGCCGCTAAGAAAACATGACGGAGCGAAACGATCGCCAATTCCTATGATTTCGGAGTCGTGAAAACTCGGAGAATTTCGAAGCGAGGGGGAAGTTTGGAAATCGGACGTGTCCCTATCAGGTCATTTTTCGGAATTCGGCCCGTAAAGGGACTTCAAATGTGCGTGGCGCATTCGGGAAAAAAATGCGAAGAGGTGGAAAAGTCGTCGGAACGCTGGCGATAAATTAAATTATCAGCGGTCGACTTTTTTTGACTTCGAAAAAATTTCCTTTCTCGAGATTCAGCCCGGCGATCGCGGCGCCACCGGCGGCGGAAGGGGAGGGACGACGCCGCCCACCCTCCGGGCAGTGCCGCCCCCCCACCGGCGACCTACCGGGCTGCTAAGAAAACATGACGGAGCGAAACGATCGCCAATTCCTATGATTTCGGAGTCGTGAAAACTCGGAGAATTTCGAAGCGAGGGGGAAGTTTGGAAATCGGAGGTGTCCCTATCAGGTCATTTTTCGGAATTCGGCCCGTGAAGGGACTTCAAAGGTGCGTGGCGCATTCGGGAAAAAAATGCGAAGAGGTGGAAAAGTCGTCGGAACGCTGGCGATAAATTAAATTATCAGCGGTCGACTTTTTTTGACTTCGAAAAAATTTCCTTTCTCGAGATTCAGCCCGGCGATCGCGGCGCCACCGGCGGCGGAAGGGGAGGGACGACGCCGCCCGCCCTCCGGGCAGTGCCGCCCCCCCGCCGGCGACCTACCGGGCCGCTAAGAAAACATGACGGAGCGAAACGATCGCCAATTCCTATGATTTCGGAGTCGTGAAAACTCGGAGAATTTCGAAGCGAGGGGGAAGTTTGGAAATCGGAGGTGTCCCTATCAGGTCATTTTTCGGAATTCGGCCCGTGATGGGACTTCAAATGTGCGTGGCGCATTCGGGAAAAAAAGGCGAAGAGGTGGAAAAGTCGTCGGAACGCTGGCGATAAATTAAATTATCAGCGGTCGACTTTTTTTGACTTCGAAAAAATTTCCTTTCTCGAGATTCAGCCCGGCGTTCGCGGCGCCACCGGCGGCGGAAGGGGAGAGACGACGCCGCCCGCCCTCCGGGCAGTGCCGCCCCCCCGCCGGCGACCTACCGGGCCGCTAAGAAAACATGACGGAGCGAAACGATCGCCAATTCCTATGATTTCGGAGTCGTGAAAACTCGGAGAATTTCGAAGCGAGGGGGAAGTTTGGAAATCGGAGGTGTCCCTATCAGGCCATTTTTCGGAATTCGGCCCATGAAGGGACTTCAAAGGTGCGTGGCGCATTCGGGAAAAAAATGCGAAGAGGTAAAAAAGTCGTCGGAACGCTGGCGATAAATTAAATTATCAGCGGTCGACTTTTTTTGACTTCGAAAAAATTTCCTTTCTCGAGATTCAGCCCGGCGATCGCGGCGCCACCGGCGGCGGAAGGGGAGGGACGACTCCGCCCGCCCTCCGGGCAGTGCCGCCCCCCCGCCGGCGACCTACCGGGCCGCTAAGAAAACATGACGGAGCGAAACGATCGCCAATTCCTATGATTTCGGAGTCGTGAAAACTCGGAGAATTTCGAAGCGAGGGGGAAGTTTGGAAATCGGACGTGTCCCTATCAGGTCATTTTTCGGAATTCGGCCCGTAAAGGGACTTCAAATGTGCGTGGCGCATTCGGGAAAAAAATGCGAAGAGGTGGAAAAGTCGTCGGAACGCTGGCGATAAATTAAATTATCAGCGGTCGACTTTTTTTGACTTCGAAAAAATTTCCTTTCTCGAGATTCAGCCCGGCGATCGCGGCGCCACCGGCGGCGGAAGGGGAGGGACGACGCCGCCCGCCCTCCGGGCAGTGCCGCCCCCCCGCCGGCGACCTACCGGGCCGCTATGAAAACATGACGGAGCGAAACGATCGCCAATTCCTATGATTTCGGAGTCGTGAAAACTCGGAGAATTTCGAAGCGAGGGGGAAGTTTGGAAATCGGAGGTGTCCCTATTAGGTCATTTATCGGAATTCGGCCCGTGAAGGGACTTCAAAGGTGCGTGGCGCATTCGGGAATAAAATGCGAAGAGGTGGAAAAGTCGTCGGAACGCTGGCGATAAATTAAATTATCAGCGGTCGACTTTTTTTGACTTCGAAAAAATTTCCTTTCTCGAGATTCAGCCCGGCGATCGCGGCGCCACCGGCGGCGGAAGAGGAGGGACGACGCCGCCCGCCCTCCGGGCAGTGCCGCACCCCCGCCGGCGACCTACCGGGCCGCTAAGAAAACATGACGGAGCGAAACGATCGCCAATTCCTATGATTTCGGAGTCGTGAAAACTCGGAGAATTTCGAAGCGAGGGGGAAGTTTGGAAATCGGAGGTGTCCCTATCAGGTCATTTTTCGGAATTTGGCCCGTGAAGGGACTTCAAAGTTGCGTGGCGCATTCGGGAAAAAAATGCGAAGAGGTGGAAAAGTCGTCGGAACGCTGGCGATAAATTAAATTATCAGCGGTCGACTTTTTTTGACTTCGAAAAAATTTCCTTTCTCGAGATTCAGCCCGGCGATCGCGGCGCCACCGGCGGCGGAAGGGGAGGGACGACGCCGCCCGCCCTCCGGGCAGTGCCGCCCCCCCGCCGGCGACCTACCGGGCCGCTAAGAAAACATGACGGAGCGAAACGATCGCCAATTCCTATGATTTCGGAGTCGTGAAAACTCGGAGAATTTCGAAGCGAGGGGGAAGTTTGGAAATCGGAGGTGTCCCTATCAGGTCATTTTTCGGAATTCGGCCCGTGAAGGGACTTCAAAGGTGCGTGGCGCATTCGGGAAAAAAATGCGAAGAGGTGGAAAAGTCGTCGGAACGCTGGCGATAAATTAAATTATCAGCGGTCGACTTTTTTTGATATCGAAAAAATTTCCTTTCTCGAGATTCAGCCCGGCGATCGCGGCGCCACCGGCGGCGGAAGGGGAGGGACGACGCCGCCCGCCCTCCGGGCTGTGCCGCCCCCCCGCCGGCGCCTACCGATCCGCTAAGAAAACATGACGGAGCGAAACGATCGCCAATTCCTATGATTTCGGAGTCGTGAAAACTCGGAGAATTTCGAAGCGAGGGGGAAGTTTGGAAATCGGAGGTGTCCCTATCAGGTCATTTTTCGGAATTCGGCCCGTGAAGGGACTTCAAAGGTGCGTGGCGCATTCGGGAAAAAAATGCGAAGAGGTGGAAAAGTCGTCGGAACGCTGGCGATAAATTAAATTATCAGCGGTCGACTTTTTTTGACTTCGAAAAAATTTCCTTTCTCGAGATTCAGCCCGGCGATCGCGGCGCCACCGGCGGCGGAAGGGGAGGGACGACGCCGCCCGCCCTCCGGGCAGTGCCGCCCCCCCACCGGCGACCTACCGGGCCGCTAAGAAAACATGAGGGAGCGAAACGATCGCCAATTCCTATGATTTCGGAGTCGTGAAAACTCGGAGAATTTCGAAGCGAGGGGGAAGTTTGGAAATCGGAGGTGTCCCTATCAGGTCATTTTTCGGAATTCGGCCCGTGATGGGACTTCAAATGTGCGTGGCGCATTCGGGAAAAAAATGCGAAGAGGTGGAAAAGTCGTCGGAACGCTGGCGATAAATTAAATTATCAGCGGTCGACTTTTTTTGACTTCGAAAAAATTTCCTTTCTCGAGATTCAGCCCGGCGAGAGCGGCGCCACCGGCGGCGGAAGGGGAGGGACGACGCCGCCCGCCCTCCGGGCAGTGCCGCCCCCCCACCGGCGACCTACCGGGCCGCTAAGAAAACATGACGGAGCGAAACGATCGCCAATTCCTATGATTTCGGAGTCGTGAAAACTCGGAGAATTTCGAAGCGAGGGGGAAGTTTGGAAATCGGAGGTGTCCCTATCAGGTCATTTTTCGGAATTCGGCCCGTGAAGGGACTTCAAATGTGCGTGGCGCATTCGGGAAAAAAATGCGAAGAGGTGGAAAAGTCGTCGGAACGCTGGCGATAAATTAAATTATCAGCGGTCGACTTTTTTTGACTTCGAAAAAATTTCCTTTCTCGAGATTCAGCCCGGCGATCGCGGCGCCACCGGCGAAGGAAGGGGAGGGACGACGCCGCCCGCCCTCCGGGCAGTGCCGCCCCCCCGCCGGCGACCTACCGGGCCGCTAAGAAAACATGACGGAGCGAAACGATCGCCAATTCCTCTGATTTCGGAGTCGTGAAAACTCGGAGAATTTCGAAGCGAGGGGGAAGTTTGGAAATCGGAGGTGTCCCTATCAGGTCATTTTTCGGAATTCGGCCCGTGAAGGGACTTCAAAGGTGCGTGGCGCATTCGGGAAAAAAATGCGAAGAGGTGGAAAAGTCGTCGGAACGCTGGCGATAAATTAAATTATCAGCGGTCGACTTTTTTACTTCGAAAAAATTTCCTTTCTCGAGATTCAGCCCGGCGATCGCGGCGCCACCGGCGGCGGAAGGGGAAGGACGACGCCGCCCGCCCTCCGGGCAGTGCCGCCCCCCCGCCGGCGACCTACCGGGCCGCTAAGAAAACATGACGGAGCGAAACGATCGCCAATTCCTATGATTTCGGAGTCGTGAAAACTCGGAGAATTTCGAAGCGAGTGGGAAGTTTGGAAATCGGAGGTGTCCCTATCAGGTCATTTTTCGGAATTCGGCCCGTGAAGGGACTTCAAAGGTGCGTGGCGCATTCGGGGAAAAAATGCGAAGAGGTGGAAAAGTCGTCGGAACGCTGGCGATAAATTAAATTATCAGCGGTCGACTTTTTTTGACTTCGAAAAAATTTCCTTTCTCGAGATTCAGCCCGGCGATCGCAGCGCCACCGGCGGCGGAAGGGGAGGGACGACGCCGCCCGCCCTCCGGGCAGTGCCGCCCCCCCGGCGGCGACCTACCGGGCCGCTAAGAAAACATGACGGAGCGAAACGATCGCCAATTCCTATGATTTCGTAGTCGTGAAAACTCGGAGAATTTCGAAGCGAGGGGGAAGTTTGGAAATCGGAGGTGTCCCTATCAGGTCATTTTTCGGAATTCGGCCCGTGAAGGGACTTCAAAGGTGCGTGGCTCATTCGGGAGAAAAATGCGAAGAGGTGGAAAAGTCGTCGGAACGCTGGCGATAAATTAAATTATCAGCGGTCGACTTTTTTTGACTTCGAAAAAATTTCCTTTCTCGAGATTCAGCCCGGCGATCGCGGCGCCACCGGCGGCGGAAGGGGAGGGACGACGCCGCCCGCCCTCCGGGCAGTGCCGCCCCCCCGCCGGCGACCTACCGGGCCGCTAAGAAAACATGACGGAGCGAAACGATCGCCAATTCCTATGATTTCGGAGTCGTGAAAACTCGGAGAATTTCGAAGCGAGGGGGAAGTTTGGAAATCGGAGGTGTCCCTATCAGGTCATTTTTCGGAATTCGGCCCATGAAGGGACTTCAAAGGTGCGTGGCGCATTCGGGAAAAAAATGCGAAGAGGTAAAAAAGTCGTCGGAACGCTGGCGATAAATTAAATTATCAGCGGTCGACTTTTTTTGACTTCGAAAAAATTTCCTTTCTCGAGATTCAGCATGGCGATCGCGGCGCCACCGGCGGCGGAAGGGGAGGGACGACGCCGCCCGCCCTCCGGGCAGTGCCGCCCCCCCATCGGCGACCTACCGGGCCGCTAAGAAAACATGACGGAGCGAAACGATCGCCAATTCCTATGATTTCGGAGTCGTGAAAACTCGGAGAATTTCGAAGCGAGGGGGAAGTTTGGAAATCGGAGGTGTCCCTATCAGGTCATTTTTCGGAATTCGGCCCGTGAAGGGACTTCAAATGTGCGTGGCGCATTCGGGAAAAAAATGCGAAGAGGTGGAAAAGTCGTCGGAACGCTGGCGATAAATTAAATTATCAGCGGTCGACATTTTTGACTTCGAAAAAATTTTCTTTCTCGAGACTCAGCCCGGCGATCGCGGCGCCACCGGCGGCGGAAGGGAAGGGACGACGCCGCCCGCCCTCCGGGCAGTGCCGCCCCCCCGCCGGCGACCTACCGGGCCGCTAAGAAAACATGACGGAGCGAAACGATCGCCAATTCCTATGATTTCGGAGTCGTGAAAACTCGGAGAATTTCGAAGCGAGGGGGAAGTTTGGAAATCGGAGGTGTCCCTATCAGGCCATTTTTCGGAATTCGGCCCATGAAGGGACTTCAAAGGTGCGTGGCGCATTCGGGAAAAAAATGCGAAGAGGTAAAAAAGTCGTCGGAACGCTGGCGATAAATTAAATTATCAGCGGTCGACTTTTTTTGACTTCGAAAAAATTTCCTTTCTCGAGATTCAGCCCGGCGATCGCGGCGCCACCGGCGGCGGAAGGGGAGGGACGACGCCGCCCGCCCTCCGGGCAGTGCCGCCCCCCCGCCGGCGACCTACCGGGCCGCTAAGAAAACATGACGGAGCGAAACGATCGCCAATTCCTATGATTTCGGAGTCGTGAAAACTCGGAGAATTTCGAAGCGAGGGGGAAGTTTGGAAATCGGACGTGTCCCTATCAGGTCATTTTTCGGAATTCGGCCCGTAAAGGGACTTCAAATGTGCGTGGCGCATTCGGGAAAAAAATGCGAAGAGGTGGAAAAGTCGTCGGAACGCTGGCGATAAATTAAATTATCAGCGGTCGACTTTTTTTGACTTCGAAAAAATTTCCTTTCTCGAGATTCAGCCCGGCGATCGCGGCGCCACCGGCGGCGGAAGGGGAGGGACGACGCCGCCCACCCTCCGGGCAGTGCCGCCCCCCCACCGGCGACCTACCGGGCTGCTAAGAAAACATGACGGAGCGAAACGATCGCCAATTCCTATGATTTCGGAGTCGTGAAAACTCGGAGAATTTCGAAGCGAGGGGGAAGTTTGGAAATCGGAGGTGTCCCTATCAGGTCATTTTTCGGAATTCGGCCCGTGAAGGGACTTCAAAGGTGCGTGGCGCATTCGGGAAAAAAATGCGAAGAGGTGGAAAAGTCGTCGGAACGCTGGCGATAAATTAAATTATCAGCGGTCGACTTTTTTTGACTTCGAAAAAATTTCCTTTCTCGAGATTCAGCCCGGCGATCGCGGCGCCACCGGCGGCGGAAGGGGAGGGACGACGCCGCCCGCCCTCCGGGCAGTGCCGCCCCCCCGCCGGCGACCTACCGGGCCGCTAAGAAAACATGACGGAGCGAAACGATCGCCAATTCCTATGATTTCGGAGTCGTGAAAACTCGGAGAATTTCGAAGCGAGGGGGAAGTTTGGAAATCGGAGGTGTCCCTATCAGGTCATTTTTCGGAATTCGGCCCGTGATGGGACTTCAAATGTGCGTGGCGCATTCGGGAAAAAAAGGCGAAGAGGTGGAAAAGTCGTCGGAACGCTGGCGATAAATTAAATTATCAGCGGTCGACTTTTTTTGACTTCGAAAAAATTTCCTTTCTCGAGATTCAGCCCGGCGTTCGCGGCGCCACCGGCGGCGGAAGGGGAGAGACGACGCCGCCCGCCCTCCGGGCAGTGCCGCCCCCCCGCCGGCGACCTACCGGGCCGCTAAGAAAACATGACGGAGCGAAACGATCGCCAATTCCTATGATTTCGGAGTCGTGAAAACTCGGAGAATTTCGAAGCGAGGGGGAAGTTTGGAAATCGGAGGTGTCCCTATCAGGCCATTTTTCGGAATTCGGCCCATGAAGGGACTTCAAAGGTGCGTGGCGCATTCGGGAAAAAAATGCGAAGAGGTAAAAAAGTCGTCGGAACGCTGGCGATAAATTAAATTATCAGCGGTCGACTTTTTTTGACTTCGAAAAAATTTCCTTTCTCGAGATTCAGCCCGGCGATCGCGGCGCCACCGGCGGCGGAAGGGGAGGGACGACTCCGCCCGCCCTCCGGGCAGTGCCGCCCCCCCGCCGGCGACCTACCGGGCCGCTAAGAAAACATGACGGAGCGAAACGATCGCCAATTCCTATGATTTCGGAGTCGTGAAAACTCGGAGAATTTCGAAGCGAGGGGGAAGTTTGGAAATCGGACGTGTCCCTATCAGGTCATTTTTCGGAATTCGGCCCGTAAAGGGACTTCAAATGTGCGTGGCGCATTCGGGAAAAAAATGCGAAGAGGTGGAAAAGTCGTCGGAACGCTGGCGATAAATTAAATTATCAGCGGTCGACTTTTTTTGACTTCGAAAAAATTTCCTTTCTCGAGATTCAGCCCGGCGATCGCGGCGCCACCGGCGGCGGAAGGGGAGGGACGACGCCGCCCGCCCTCCGGGCAGTGCCGCCCCCCCGCCGGCGACCTACCGGGCCGCTATGAAAACATGACGGAGCGAAACGATCGCCAATTCCTATGATTTCGGAGTCGTGAAAACTCGGAGAATTTCGAAGCGAGGGGGAAGTTTGGAAATCGGAGGTGTCCCTATTAGGTCATTTATCGGAATTCGGCCCGTGAAGGGACTTCAAAGGTGCGTGGCGCATTCGGGAATAAAATGCGAAGAGGTGGAAAAGTCGTCGGAACGCTGGCGATAAATTAAATTATCAGCGGTCGACTTTTTTTGACTTCGAAAAAATTTCCTTTCTCGAGATTCAGCCCGGCGATCGCGGCGCCACCGGCGGCGGAAGAGGAGGGACGACGCCGCCCGCCCTCCGGGCAGTGCCGCACCCCCGCCGGCGACCTACCGGGCCGCTAAGAAAACATGACGGAGCGAAACGATCGCCAATTCCTATGATTTCGGAGTCGTGAAAACTCGGAGAATTTCGAAGCGAGGGGGAAGTTTGGAAATCGGAGGTGTCCCTATCAGGTCATTTTTCGGAATTTGGCCCGTGAAGGGACTTCAAAGTTGCGTGGCGCATTCGGGAAAAAAATGCGAAGAGGTGGAAAAGTCGTCGGAACGCTGGCGATAAATTAAATTATCAGCGGTCGACTTTTTTTGACTTCGAAAAAATTTCCTTTCTCGAGATTCAGCCCGGCGATCGCGGCGCCACCGGCGGCGGAAGGGGAGGGACGACGCCGCCCGCCCTCCGGGCAGTGCCGCCCCCCCGCCGGCGACCTACCGGGCCGCTAAGAAAACATGACGGAGCGAAACGATCGCCAATTCCTATGATTTCGGAGTCGTGAAAACTCGGAGAATTTCGAAGCGAGGGGGAAGTTTGGAAATCGGAGGTGTCCCTATCAGGTCATTTTTCGGAATTCGGCCCGTGAAGGGACTTCAAAGGTGCGTGGCGCATTCGGGAAAAAAATGCGAAGAGGTGGAAAAGTCGTCGGAACGCTGGCGATAAATTAAATTATCAGCGGTCGACTTTTTTTGATATCGAAAAAATTTCCTTTCTCGAGATTCAGCCCGGCGATCGCGGCGCCACCGGCGGCGGAAGGGGAGGGACGACGCCGCCCGCCCTCCGGGCTGTGCCGCCCCCCCGCCGGCGCCTACCGATCCGCTAAGAAAACATGACGGAGCGAAACGATCGCCAATTCCTATGATTTCGGAGTCGTGAAAACTCGGAGAATTTCGAAGCGAGGGGGAAGTTTGGAAATCGGAGGTGTCCCTATCAGGTCATTTTTCGGAATTCGGCCCGTGAAGGGACTTCAAAGGTGCGTGGCGCATTCGGGAAAAAAATGCGAAGAGGTGGAAAAGTCGTCGGAACGCTGGCGATAAATTAAATTATCAGCGGTCGACTTTTTTTGACTTCGAAAAAATTTCCTTTCTCGAGATTCAGCCCGGCGATCGCGGCGCCACCGGCGGCGGAAGGGGAGGGACGACGCCGCCCGCCCTCCGGGCAGTGCCGCCCCCCCACCGGCGACCTACCGGGCCGCTAAGAAAACATGAGGGAGCGAAACGATCGCCAATTCCTATGATTTCGGAGTCGTGAAAACTCGGAGAATTTCGAAGCGAGGGGGAAGTTTGGAAATCGGAGGTGTCCCTATCAGGTCATTTTTCGGAATTCGGCCCGTGATGGGACTTCAAATGTGCGTGGCGCATTCGGGAAAAAAATGCGAAGAGGTGGAAAAGTCGTCGGAACGCTGGCGATAAATTAAATTATCAGCGGTCGACTTTTTTTGACTTCGAAAAAATTTCCTTTCTCGAGATTCAGCCCGGCGAGAGCGGCGCCACCGGCGGCGGAAGGGGAGGGACGACGCCGCCCGCCCTCCGGGCAGTGCCGCCCCCCCACCGGCGACCTACCGGGCCGCTAAGAAAACATGACGGAGCGAAACGATCGCCAATTCCTATGATTTCGGAGTCGTGAAAACTCGGAGAATTTCGAAGCGAGGGGGAAGTTTGGAAATCGGAGGTGTCCCTATCAGGTCATTTTTCGGAATTCGGCCCGTGAAGGGACTTCAAATGTGCGTGGCGCATTCGGGAAAAAAATGCGAAGAGGTGGAAAAGTCGTCGGAACGCTGGCGATAAATTAAATTATCAGCGGTCGACTTTTTTTGACTTCGAAAAAATTTCCTTTCTCGAGATTCAGCCCGGCGATCGCGGCGCCACCGGCGGCGGAAGGGGAGGGACGACGCCGCCCGCCCTCCGGGCAGTGCTGTGAGTGAGTGCGTGAGTGTGTGCATTCGTGCGCGTGCGTGCGTGCGTGTGCGTGTTCGTGCGCGTGTGCGCGTGCGTGCGCCTGTGCGTGCGCGCGTGCGCGTGTGCGTGCGTGAGTGCCCGTGTATGTGCGCGTGTGCGTGCGTGTGTGCGTGTTTGCATGCGTGCGTGTGTGCATATGCGTGCGTGCGTGTGCGTGCGTGCGTGAGTGTGCGTGCGTTCGTGCGCGTGCGTGTGAGTGCGTGCGTGCGTGTGCGTGTTCCTACGCGTGTGCGCGTGCGTGTGCGCGTGCGTGTAGGCGGGCGCGTGTACGTGTGCGCGTGTGTGCGTGTGCGTGTGTGCCTGTGTGCGTGTGCGCGTGTGTGCGTGTGCGATGTGTGTGCGTGTGCGCGTGCGTGTGTGTGCACGCGTGCGTGCTTTTGCGAGCGCGTGTGCATGCGTGTGTGCGTTCGTGCGTGTCTGCGTGCGTGCGCGTTTGCGTGCATGCGCGTGTGCGTGCGTGCGTGTGTGTGCGTGCGTGTGTGCTTGCGTTCGTACGCATGCGTGCGCGTGTGAGTGCGTGCGCGTGCGTGCGTGTGAGTGCGTGCATGTGTGTGTGCGTGATTGTGCGTGTTTGCATGCGTGCGTGTGTGCGTGCGTGCTTGTGCGTTCGTGTTTGCGGGTGCGTGCGTGTGTGCGTGTTTGCATGCGTGCTTGTGCGTGCGTGTGCGTGCGTGCGTACGCGTGCGTGTGCGTGTTCCTACGCGTGTGCGCGTGCGTGCGCGTTTGCCTGTGTGCGTGTGCGCGTGTGTGCGTGTGCGCGTGTGTGCGTGTGCGCGTGCGTACGTGTGCGCGCGTGCGGTCTTGTGCGCGCGTGCGTGCTTGTGCGTGCGTGTGCGCGTGTGTGCGTGCGTGTGCGTGCGCGCGTGAGTGTGTGCATTCGTGCGCGTGCGTGCGTGCGTGTGCGTGTTCGTGCGCGTGTGCGCGTGCGTGCGCCTGTGCGTGCGCGCGTGCGCGTGTGCGTGCGTGAGTGCCCGTGTGTGTGCGCGTGTGCGTGCGTGTGTGCGTGTTTGCATGCGTGCGTGTGTGCATATGCGTGCGTGCGTGTGCGTGCGTGCGTGAGTGTGCGTGCGTTCGTGCGCGTGCGTGTGAGTGCGTGCGTGCGTGTGCGTGTTCCTACGCGTGTGCGCGTGCGTGCGCGTGCGTGTAGGCGGGCGCGTGTGCGTGTGCGCGTGCGTACGTGCGTGCTCGCGTGCGCGTGAGTACGTGCGTGCGCGCGTGCGGTCTTGTGCGCGCGTGCGTGCTTGTGCGTGCGTGTGCGCGTGTGCGCGTGTGCGTGCGTGCGTGCGCGTGCGCTTGATTGCGTGTGTGTTTGCGTGCGTGCGTGCGCGTGTGCGTGAGTGTGTGCGTGCGTGCGTGTGTGCGTTTGAGCGTGTGTGCGTGCGTGCGTGCGTGTGCGTGTTCGTGCGCAAGTGCGCGTGCGTGCGCGTGCGTGCGCGTGTGCGTGTGCGCGTGCGTACGTGCGTACGTGCGTGCGCGCGTGCGCGGGCGTGCGTGCGCGCGTGCGTGCCCGTGTGTGTTCGCGTGTGCGTGCGCGTGTGCGTGCGTGTGTGCGCGTGTGCGTGCGTGTGTGCGTGCGTGCGTTCGTGCGTGTGTGCGTGTGAGTGCGTGCGTGTGCGTGCGCGCGTGCGCGTGCGTGTGCGTGTTCCTACGCGTGTGCGCGTGCGTGCGCGTGTGCCTGTGTGCGTGTGCGCGTTTGCGCGTGTGTGCGTGCGCGCGTGCGTGCTTGTGCGTGAAAGTGCGCGTGTGCGCGTGTTTGTGCGTGCGTGCGCGTGCGCGAGATTGTGTGCGTGCGCATGTACGTGCGTGCGTGCGTGCGCGTGTGCGTGCATGTGTGCTTGTGCGCGTGTGCGCGTGTGTGCGTGTGCACGTGCGTGCGTGTGCGTGCGTGCGTGCTTGTGCGCGCGTGCGTGCTTGTGCGTGAAAGTGCGCGTGTGCGCGTGTGTGTGCGTGCGTGCGCGTGCGCGTTATTGAGCGTGTTCGTGCGTGCGTGCGTGCGCGTGTGCGTGCATGTGTGCGTGCGTGCGCGTGTGCGTGCGTGCGCGTGCCTGCGTTTGTGTGCGTGCGTGTGTGTGCGCGTGTGCACGTGCGTGCTTGTGCGCGCGTGCGTGCGTGTGCGTGCGTGTAAGCGTGTGCGTGCGCGTGCGCGTGTGCTTGCGTGCGCGTGTGAGTGCGTGCGCGTGCGTGCGTGTGAGTGCGTGCATGTGTGTGCGTGAGTGATTGTGCGTGTTTGCATACGTGCGTGTGTGCGTGCGTGCGTGCTTGTGCGTTCGTGTTTGCGTGTGCGTGCGTGTGTGCGTGTTTGCATGCGTGCGTGTGCGCGTGTGCGTGCGTGTGTGTGTGTTTGCATGCGTGCGTGTGTTCGTGCGCGTGCGTGCGTGTGCGTGCGTGCGTACGCGTGCGTTTGCGTGTTCCTACGCGTGTGCGCGTGCGTGCGCGTTTGCCTGTGTGCGTGAGCGCGTGTGTGCGTGTGCGCGTGTGTGCGTGTGCGCGTGCGTACGTGTGCGCGCGTGCGGTCTTATGCGCGCGTGCGTGCTTGTGCGCGCGTGTGCGCGTGTGTGCGTGCGTGTGCGTGCGCGCGTGAGTGTGTGCGTTCGTGCGCGTGCGTGCGTGCGTGTGCGTGTTCGTGCGCGTGTGCGCGTGCGTGCGCCTGTGCGTGCGCGCGTGCGCGTGTGCGTGCGTGAGTGCTCGTGTGTGTGAGTGCGTGCGTGCGTGTGCGTGTTCCTACGCGTGTGCGCGTGCGTGTAGGCGGGCGCGTGTGCGTGTAGGCGGGCGCGTGTGCGTGCGGCGATCGCGGCGCCACCGGCGGCGGAAGGGGAAGGACGACGCCGCCCGCCCTCCGGGCAGTGCCGCCCCCCCGCCGGCGACCTACCGGGCCGCTAAGAAAACATGACGGAGCGAAACGATCGCCAATTCCTATGATTTCGGAGTCGTGAAAACTCGGAGAATTTCGAAGCGAGGGGGAAGTTTGGAAATCGGAGGTGTCCCTATCAGGTCATTTTTCGGAATTCGGCCCGTGAAGGGACTTCAAAGGTGCGTGGCGCATTCGGGGAAAAAATGCGAAGAGGTGGAAAAGTCGTCGGAACGCTGGCGATAAATTAAATTATCAGCGGTCGACTTTTTTTGACTTCGAAAAAATTTCCTTTCTCGAGATTCAGCCCGGCGATCGCAGCGCCACCGGCGGCGGAAGGGGAGGGACGACGCCGCCCGCCCTCCGGGCAGTGCCGCCCCCCCGGCGGCGACCTACCGGGCCGCTAAGAAAACATGACGGAGCGAAACGATCGCCAATTCCTATGATTTCGTAGTCGTGAAAACTCGGAGAATTTCGAAGCGAGGGGGAAGTTTGGAAATCGGAGGTGTCCCTATCAGGTCATTTTTCGGAATTCGGCCCGTGAAGGGACTTCAAAGGTGCGTGGCTCATTCGGGAGAAAAATGCGAAGAGGTGGAAAAGTCGTCGGAACGCTGGCGATAAATTAAATTATCAGCGGTCGACTTTTTTTGACTTCGAAAAAATTTCCTTTCTCGAGATTCAGCCCGGCGATCGCGGCGCCACCGGCGGCGGAAGGGGAGGGACGACGCCGCCCGCCCTCCGGGCAGTGCCGCCCCCCCGCCGGCGACCTACCGGGCCGCTAAGAAAACATGACGGAGCGAAACGATCGCCAATTCCTATGATTTCGGAGTCGTGAAAACTCGGAGAATTTCGAAGCGAGGGGGAAGTTTGGAAATCGGAGGTGTCCCTATCAGGTCATTTTTCGGAATTCGGCCCATGAAGGGACTTCAAAGGTGCGTGGCGCATTCGGGAAAAAAATGCGAAGAGGTAAAAAAGTCGTCGGAACGCTGGCGATAAATTAAATTATCAGCGGTCGACTTTTTTTGACTTCGAAAAAATTTCCTTTCTCGAGATTCAGCATGGCGATCGCGGCGCCACCGGCGGCGGAAGGGGAGGGACGACGCCGCCCGCCCTCCGGGCAGTGCCGCCCCCCCATCGGCGACCTACCGGGCCGCTAAGAAAACATGACGGAGCGAAACGATCGCCAATTCCTATGATTTCGGAGTCGTGAAAACTCGGAGAATTTCGAAGCGAGGGGGAAGTTTGGAAATCGGAGGTGTCCCTATCAGGTCATTTTTCGGAATTCGGCCCGTGAAGGGACTTCAAATGTGCGTGGCGCATTCGGGAAAAAAATGCGAAGAGGTGGAAAAGTCGTCGGAACGCTGGCGATAAATTAAATTATCAGCGGTCGACATTTTTGACTTCGAAAAAATTTTCTTTCTCGAGACTCAGCCCGGCGATCGCGGCGCCACCGGCGGCGGAAGGGAAGGGACGACGCCGCCCGCCCTCCGGGCAGTGCCGCCCCCCCGCCGGCGACCTACCGGGCCGCTAAGAAAACATGACGGAGCGAAACGATCGCCAATTCCTATGATTTCGGAGTCGTGAAAACTCGGAGAATTTCGAAGCGAGGGGGAAGTTTGGAAATCGGAGGTGTCCCTATCAGGTCATTTTTCGGAATTCGGCCCGTGATGGGACTTCAAATGTGCGTGGCGCATTCGGGAAAAAAATGCGAAGAGGTGGAAAAGTCGTCGGAACGCTGGCGATAAATTAAATTATCAGCGGTCGACTTTTTTTGACTTCGAAAAAATTTCCTTTCTCGAGATTCAGCCCGGCGATCGCGGCGCCACCGGCGGCGGAAGGGGAGAGACGACGCCGCCCGCCCTCCGGGCAGTGCCGCCCCCCCGCCGGCGACCTACCGGGCCGCTAAGAAAACATGACGGAGCGAAACGATCGCCAATTCCTATGATTTCGGAGTCGTGAAAACTCGGAGAATTTCGAAGCGAGGGGGAAGTTTGGAAATCGGAGGTGTCCCTATCAGGCCATTTTTCGGAATTCGGCCCATGAAGGGACTTCAAAGGTGCGTGGCGCATTCGGGAAAAAAATGCGAAGAGGTAAAAAAGTCGTCGGAACGCTGGCGATAAATTAAATTATCAGCGGTCGACTTTTTTTGACTTCGAAAAAATTTCCTTTCTCGAGATTCAGCCCGGCGATCGCGGCGCCACCGGCGGCGGAAGGGGAGGGACGACTCCGCCCGCCCTCCGGGCAGTGCCGCCCCCCCGCCGGCGACCTACCGGGCCGCTAAGAAAACATGACGGAGCGAAACGATCGCCAATTCCTATGATTTCGGAGTCGTGAAAACTCGGAGAATTTCGAAGCGAGGGGGAAGTTTGGAAATCGGACGTGTCCCTATCAGGTCATTTTTCGGAATTCGGCCCGTAAAGGGACTTCAAATGTGCGTGGCGCATTCGGGAAAAAAATGCGAAGAGGTGGAAAAGTCGTCGGAACGCTGGCGATAAATTAAATTATCAGCGGTCGACTTTTTTTGACTTCGAAAAAATTTCCTTTCTCGAGATTCAGCCCGGCGATCGCGGCGCCACCGGCGGCGGAAGGGGAGGGACGACGCCGCCCACCCTCCGGGCAGTGCCGCCCCCCCACCGGCGACCTACCGGGCTGCTAAGAAAACATGACGGAGCGAAACGATCGCCAATTCCTATGATTTCGGAGTCGTGAAAACTCGGAGAATTTCGAAGCGAGGGGGAAGTTTGGAAATCGGAGGTGTCCCTATCAGGTCATTTTTCGGAATTCGGCCCGTGAAGGGACTTCAAAGGTGCGTGGCGCATTCGGGAAAAAAATGCGAAGAGGTGGAAAAGTCGTCGGAACGCTGGCGATAAATTAAATTATCAGCGGTCGACTTTTTTTGACTTCGAAAAAATTTCCTTTCTCGAGATTCAGCCCGGCGATCGCGGCGCCACCGGCGGCGGAAGGGGAGGGACGACGCCGCCCGCCCTCCGGGCAGTGCCGCCCCCCCGCCGGCGACCTACCGGGCCGCTAAGAAAACATGACGGAGCGAAACGATCGCCAATTCCTATGATTTCGGAGTCGTGAAAACTCGGAGAATTTCGAAGCGAGGGGGAAGTTTGGAAATCGGAGGTGTCCCTATCAGGTCATTTTTCGGAATTCGGCCCGTGATGGGACTTCAAATGTGCGTGGCGCATTCGGGAAAAAAATGCGAAGAGGTGGAAAAGTCGTCGGAACGCTGGCGATAAATTAAATTATCAGCGGTCGACTTTTTTTGACTTCGAAAAAATTTCCTTTCTCGAGATTCAGCCCGGCGTTCGCGGCGCCACCGGCGGCGGAAGGGGAGAGACGACGCCGACCGCCCTCCGGGCAGTGCCGCCCCCCCGCCGGCGACCTACCGGGCCGCTAAGAAAACATGACGGAGCGAAACGATCGCCAATTCCTATGATTTCGGAGTCGTGAAAACTCGGAGAATTTCGAAGCGAGGGGGAAGTTTGGAAATCGGAGGTGTCCCTATCAGGCCATTTTTCGGAATTCGGCCCATGAAGGGACTTCAAAGGTGCGTGGCGCATTCGGGAAAAAAATGCGAAGAGGTAAAAAAGTCGTCGGAACGCTGGCGATAAATTAAATTATCAGCGGTCGACTTTTTTTGACTTCGAAAAAATTTCCTTTCTCGAGATTCAGCCCGGCGATCGCGGCGCCACCGGCGGCGGAAGGGGAGGGACGACTCCGCCCGCCCTCCGGGCAGTGCCGCCCCCCCGCCGGCGACCTACCGGGCCGCTAAGAAAACATGACGGAGCGAAACGATCGCCAATTCCTATGATTTCGGAGTCGTGAAAACTCGGAGAATTTCGAAGCGAGGGGGAAGTTTGGAAATCGGACGTGTCCCTATCAGGTCATTTTTCGGAATTCGGCCCGTAAAGGGACTTCAAATGTGCGTGGCGCATTCGGGAAAAAAATGCGAAGAGGTGGAAAAGTCGTCGGAACGCTGGCGATAAATTAAATTATCAGCGGTCGACTTTTTTTGACTTCGAAAAAATTTCCTTTCTCGAGATTCAGCCCGGCGATCGCGGCGCCACCGGCGGCGGAAGGGGAGGGACGACGCCGCCCACCCTCCGGGCAGTGCCGCCCCCCCACCGGCGACCTACCGGGCTGCTAAGAAAACATGACGGAGCGAAACGATCGCCAATTCCTATGATTTCGGAGTCGTGAAAACTCGGAGAATTTCGAAGCGAGGGGGAAGTTTGGAAATCGGAGGTGTCCCTATCAGGTCATTTTTCGGAATTCGGCCCGTGAAGGGACTTCAAAGGTGCGTGGCGCATTCGGGAAAAAAATGCGAAGAGGTGGAAAAGTCGTCGGAACGCTGGCGATAAATTAAATTATCAGCGGTCGACTTTTTTTGACTTCGAAAAAATTTCCTTTCTCGAGATTCAGCCCGGCGATCGCGGCGCCACCGGCGGCGGAAGGGGAGGGACGACGCCGCCCGCCCTCCGGGCAGTGCCGCCCCCCCGCCGGCGACCTACCGGGCCGCTAAGAAAACATGACGGAGCGAAACGATCGCCAATTCCTATGATTTCGGAGTCGTGAAAACTCGGAGAATTTCGAAGCGAGGGGGAAGTTTGGAAATCGGAGGTGTCCCTATTAGGTCATTTATCGGAATTCGGCCCGTGAAGGGACTTCAAAGGTGCGTGGCGCATTCGGGAATAAAATGCGAAGAGGTGGAAAAGTCGTCGGAACGCTGGCGATAAATTAAATTATCAGCGGTCGACTTTTTTTGACTTCGAAAAAATTTCCTTTCTCGAGATTCAGCCCGGCGATCGCGGCGCCACCGGCGGCGGAAGAGGAGGGACGACGCCGCCCGCCCTCCGGGCAGTGCCGCACCCCCGCCGGCGACCTACCGGGCCGCTAAGAAAACATGACGGAGCGAAACGATCGCCAATTCCTATGATTTCGGAGTCGTGAAAACTCGGAGAATTTCGAAGCGAGGGGGAAGTTTGGAAATCGGAGGTGTCCCTATCAGGTCATTTTTCGGAATTTGGCCCGTGAAGGGACTTCAAAGTTGCGTGGCGCATTCGGGAAAAAAATGCGAAGAGGTGGAAAAGTCGTCGGAACGCTGGCGATAAATTAAATTATCAGCGGTCGACTTTTTTTGACTTCGAAAAAATTTCCTTTCTCGAGATTCAGCCCGGCGATCGCGGCGCCACCGGCGGCGGAAGGGGAGGGACGACGCCGCCCGCCCTCCGGGCAGTGCCGCCCCCCCGCCGGCGACCTACCGGGCCGCTAAGAAAACATGACGGAGCGAAACGATCGCCAATTCCTATGATTTCGGAGTCGTGAAAACTCGGAGAATTTCGAAGCGAGGGGGAAGTTTGGAAATCGGAGGTGTCCCTATCAGGTCATTTTTCGGAATTCGGCCCGTGAAGGGACTTCAAAGGTGCGTGGCGCATTCGGGAAAAAAATGCGAAGAGGTGGAAAAGTCGTCGGAACGCTGGCGATAAATTAAATTATCAGCGGTCGACTTTTTTTGATTTCGAAAAAATTTCCTTTCTCGAGATTCAGCCCGGCGATCGCGGCGCCACCGGCGGCGGAAGGGGAGGGACGACGCCGCCCGCCCTCCGGGCTGTGCCGCCCCCCCGCCGGCGCCTACCGGTCCGCTAAGAAAACATGACGGAGCGAAACGATCGCCAATTCCTATGATTTCGGAGTCGTGAAAACTCGGAGAATTTCGAAGCGAGGGGGAAGTTTGGAAATCGGAGGTGTCCCTATCAGGTCATTTTTCGGAATTCGGCCCGTGAAGGGACTTCAAAGGTGCGTGGCGCATTCGGGAAAAAAATGCGAAGAGGTGGAAAAGTCGTCGGAACGCTGGCGATAAATTAAATTATCAGCGGTCGACTTTTTTTGACTTCGAAAAAATTTCCTTTCTCGAGATTCAGCCCGGCGATCGCGGCGCCACCGGCGGCGGAAGGGGAGGGACGACGCCGCCCGCCCTCCGGGCAGTGCCGCCCCCCCACCGGCGACCTACCGGGCCGCTAAGAAAACATGAGGGAGCGAAACGATCGCCAATTCCTATGATTTCGGAGTCGTGAAAACTCGGAGAATTTCGAAGCGAGGGGGAAGTTTGGAAATCGGAGGTGTCCCTATCAGGTCATTTTTCGGAATTCGGCCCGTGATGGGACTTCAAATGTGCGTGGCGCATTCGGGAAAAAAATGCGAAGAGGTGGAAAAGTCGTCGGAACGCTGGCGATAAATTAAATTATCAGCGGTCGACTTTTTTTGACTTCGAAAAAATTTCCTTTCTCGAGATTCAGCCCGGCGAGAGCGGCGCCACCGGCGGCGGAAGGGGAGGGACGACGCCGCCCGCCCTCCGGGCAGTGCCGCCCCCCCACCGGCGACCTACCGGGCCGCTAAGAAAACATGACGGAGCGAAACGATCGCCAATTCCTATGATTTCGGAGTCGTGAAAACTCGGAGAATTTCGAAGCGAGGGGGAAGTTTGGAAATCGGAGGTGTCCCTATCAGGTCATTTTTCGGAATTCGGCCCGTGAAGGGACTTCAAATGTGCGTGGCGCATTCGGGAAAAAAATGCGAAGAGGTGGAAAAGTCGTCGGAACGCTGGCGATAAATTAAATTATCAGCGGTCGACTTTTTTTGACTTCGAAAAAATTTCCTTTCTCGAGATTCAGCCCGGCGATCGCGGCGCCACCGGCGGCGGAAGGGGAGGGACGACGCCGCCCGCCCTCCGGGCAGTGCCGCCCCCCCGCCGGCGACCTACCGGGCTGCTAAGAAAACATGACGGAGCGAAACGATCGCCAATTCCTATGATTTCGGAGTCGTGAAAACTCGGAGAATTTCGAAGCGAGGGGGAAGTTTGGAAATCGGAGGTGTCCCTATCAGGTCATTTTTCGGAATTCGGCCCGTGAAGGGACTTCAAAGGTGCGTGGCGCATTCGGGAAAAAAATGCGAAGAGGTGGAAAAGTCGTCGGAACGCTGGCGATAAATTAAATTATCAGCGGTCGACTTTTTTTGACTTCGAAAAAATTTCCTTTCTCGAGATTCAGCCCGGCGATCGCGGCGCCACCGGCGGCGGAAGGGGAGGGACGACGCCGCCCGCCCTCCGGGCAGTGCCGCCCCCCCGCCGGCGACCTACCGGGCCGCTAACAAAACATGACGGAGCGAAACGATCGCCAATTCCTATGATTTCGGAGTCGTGAAAACTCGGAGAATTAGGAAGCGAGGGGGAAGTTTGGAAATCGGAGGTGTCCCTATTAGGTCATTTATCGGAATTCGGCCCGTGAAGGGACTTCAAAGGTGCGTGGCGCATTCGGGAAAAAAATGCGAAGAGGTGGAAAAGTCGTCGGAACGCTGGCGATAAATTAAATTATCAGCGGTCGACTTTTTTTGACTTCGAAAAAATTTCCTTTCTCGAGATTCAGCCCGGCGATCGCGGCGCCACCGGCGGCGGAAGGGGAGGGACGACGCCGCCCGCCCTCCGGGCAGTGCTGTGAGTGAGTGCGTGAGTGTGTGCATTCGTGCGCGTGCGTGCGTGCGTGTGCGTGTTCGTGCGCGTGTGCGCGTGCGTGCGCCTGTGCGTGCGCGCGTGCGCGTGTGCGTGCGTGAGTGCCCGTGTATGTGCGCGTGTGCGTGCGTGTGTGCGTGTTTGCATGCGTGCGTGTGTGCATATGCGTGCGTGCGTGTGCGTGCGTGCGTGAGTGTGCGTGCGTTCGTGCGCGTGCGTGTGAGTGCGTGCGTGCGTGTGCGTGTTCCTACGCGTGTGCGCGTGCGTGTGCGCGTGCGTGCGTGTGCGTGTTCCTACGCGTGTGCGCGTGCGTGTGCGCGTGCGTGTAGGCGGGCGCGTGTACGTGTGCGCGTGTGTGCGTGTGCGTGTGTGCCTGTGTGCGTGTGCGCGTGTGTGCGTGTGCGATGTGTGTGCGTGTGCGCGTGCGTGTGTGTGCACGCGTGCGTGCTTTTGCGAGCGCGTGTGCATGCGTGTGTGCGTTCGTGCGTGTCTGCGTGCGTGCGCGTTTGCGTGCATGCGCGTGTTCGTGCGTGCGTGCGTGCGTGCGCGTGTGCGTGCATGTGTGCGTGCGTGCGCGTGTGCGTGCGTGCGCGTGCCTGCGTGTGTGTGCGTGCGTGTGTGTGCGCGTGTGCGCGTGTGCACGTGCGTGCTTGTGCGCGCGTGCGTGCGTGTGCGTGCGTGTAAGCGTGTGCGTGCGTGTAAGCGTGTGCGTGCGCGTGCGCGTGTGCGTGCGTGCGCGTGTGAGTGCGTGCGCGTGCGTGCGTGTGAGTGCGTGCATGTGTGTTCGTGCGTGATTGTGCGTGTTTGCATGCGTGCGTGTGTGCGTGTGTGCGTGCTTGTGCGTTCGTGTTTGCGTGTGCGTGCGTGTGTGCGTGTTTGCATGCGTGCGTGTGCGCGTGTGCGTGCGTGTGTGTGTGTTTGCATGCGTGCGTGTGTTCGTGCGCGTGCGTGCGTGTGCGTGCTTGCGTACGCGTGCGTTTGCGTTTTCCTACGCGTGTGCGCGTGCGTGCGCGTTTGCCTGTGTGCGTGAGCGCGTGTGTGCGTGTGCGCGTGTGCATGAGTGTGTGCGTGCGTGTGTGCGTGCGTTCGCGTGTGCGTGTTGGTGCGCGTGTGCGTGTTGGTGCGCGTGTGCGCGTTCGTGCGCGTGTGCGTGTGCGCGTGCGTACGTGCGTGCGCGCGTGCGCGTGAGTACGTGCGTGCGCGCGTGCGGTCTTGTGCGCGCGTGCGTGCGTGTGCGTGCGTGCGTGCGCGTGCGCGTGATTGCGTGTGTGTTTGCGTGCGTGCGTGCGCGTGTGCGTGAGTGTGTGCATTTGAGCGTGTGTGCGTGCGTGCGTGCGTGCGTGTGCGTGTTCGTGCGCGTGTGCGCGTGCGTGCACGTGTGCGTGCGTGTGTGCGTGCGTGCGTTCGTGCGTGTGTGCGTGTGCGCGCGTGCGTGTGCGTGCGTGCGTGTGCGTGTTCCTACGCGTGTGCGCGTGCGTGCGCGTGTGCCTGTGTGCGTGTGCGCGTTTGCGCGTGTGTGCGTGCGCGCGTGCGTGCTTGTGCGTGAAAGTGCGCGTGTGCGCGTGTGTGTGCGTGCGTGCGCGTGCGCGAGATTGTGTGCGTGCGTGCGTGCGTGCGTGCGTGCGCGTGTGCGTGTTCCTACGCGTGTGCGCGTGCGTGCGCGTGCGTGCGCTTGCGTGTAGGCGGGCGCGTGTGCGTGCGTGCGTGTGCGCGTGTGCTTGCATGCGTGTGCGCGTGCGCTTGCGTGTGCGCGTGCGTGTAGGCGGGCGCGTGTGCGTGTGCGCGTGCGTACGTGCGTGCGCGCGTGCGCGTGAGTACGTGCGTGCGCGCGTGCGCGTGTGCGTGCGTGTGTGCGTGAGTGCGTGTGTGCGTTTGAGCGTGTGTGCGTGCGTGCGTGTGCGTGTTCGTGCGCGTGTGCGCGTGCGTGCGCGTGAGCGTGTGCGTGTGCACGTGCGTGCTTGTGCGCGCGTGCGTGCGTGTGCGTGCGTGTAAGCGTGTGCGTGCCTGTAAGCGTGTGCGTGCGCGTGCGCGTGTGCGTGCGTGCGTGCGTGCGTTCGTGCGTGTGTGCGTGTGCGCGCGTGCGTGTGCGTGCGTGCGTGTGCGTGTTCCTACGCGTGTGCGCGTGCGTGCGCGTGTGCCTGTGTGCGTGTGCGCGTTTGCGCGTGTGTGCGTGCGCGCGTGCGTGCTTGTGCGTGAAAGTGCGCGTGTGCGCGTGTGTGTGCGTGCGTGCGCGTGCGCGAGATTGTGTGCGTGCGTGCGTGCGTGCGCGTGTGCGTGTTCCTACGCGTGTGCGCGTGCGTGCGCGTGCGTGCGCGTGCGTGTAGGCGGGCGCGTGTGCGTGCGTGCGTGTGCGCGTGTGCGTGCATGCGTGTGCGCGTGCGCTTGCGTGTGCGCGTGCGTGTAGGCGGGCGCGTGTGCGTGTGCGCGTGCGTACGTGCGTGCGCGCGTGCGCGTGAGTACGTGAGTGCGCGCGTGCGCGTGTGCGTGCGTGCGTGCGCGTGCGCGTGATTGCGTGTGTGTTTGCGTGCGTGCGTGCGCGTGTGCGTGACTGTGTGCGTGAGTGCGTGTGTGCGTTTGAGCGTGTGTGCGTGCGTGCGTGCGTGTGCGTGTTCGTGCGCGTGTGCGCGTGCGTGCGTGCGTGCGTGCGCGTGCGCGTGATTGCGTGTGTGTTTGCGTGCGTGCGTGCGCGTGCGCGTGAGTGTGTGCGTGAGTGCGTGTGTGCGTTTGAGCGTGTGTGCGTGCGTGCGTGCGTGTGCGTGTTCGTGCGCGTGTGCGCGTGCGTGCGCGTGAGCGTGTGCGTGTGCACGTGCGTGCTTGTGCGCGCGTGCGTGCGTGTGCGTGCGTGTAAGCGTGTGCGTGCGTGTAAGCGTGTGCGTGCGCGTGCGCGTGTGCGCGCTTGCGTGCCCGTGTGTGTTCGCGTGTGCATGCGCGTGTGCGTGCGTGTGTGCGCGTGTGCGTGCGTGTGTGCGTGCGTGCGTTCGTGCGTGTGTGCGTGTGCGTGCGTGCGTGTGCGTGCGTGCGTGCGCGTGCGTGTGCGTGTTCCTACGCGTGTGCGCGTGCGTGCGCGTGTGCCTGTGTGCGTGTGCGCGTTTGCGCGTGTGTGCGTGTGCGCGTGCGCGTGTGCGCGTGTGTGTGCGTGCGTGCGCGTGCGCGAGATTGTGTGCGTGCGTGCGTGCGCATGTGCGTGCGTGCGTGCGCGTGTGCGTGCATGTGTGCTTGTGCGCGTGTGTGCGTGTGCACGTGCGTGCGTGTGCGTGCGTGCGTGCTTGTGCGCGCGTGCGTGCTTGTGCGTGAAAGTGCGCGTGTGCGCGTGTGTGTGCGTGCGTGCGCGTGCGCGTTATTGCGCGTGTTCGTGCGTGCGTGCGTGCGCGTGTGCGTGCATGTGTGCGTGCGTGCGCGTGTGCGTGCGTGCGCGTGCCTGCGTGTGTGTGCGTGCGTGTGTGCGCGCGTGTGCGCGTGTGCGCGTGTGCACGTGCGTGCTTGTGCGCGCGTGCGTGCGTGTGCGTGCGTGTAAGCGTGTGCGTGCGTGTAAGCGTGTGCGTGCGCGTGCGCGTGTGCGTGCGTGCGCGTGTGAGTGCGTGCGCGTGCGTGCGTGTGAGTGCGTGCATGTGTGTGCGTGCGTGATTGTGCGTGTTTGCATGCGTGCGTGTGTGCGTGTGTGCGTGCTTGTGCGTTCGTGTTTGCGTGTGCGTGCGTGTGTGCGTGTTTGCATGCGTGCGTGTGCGCGTGTGCGTGCGTGTGTGTGTGTTTGCATGCGTGCGTGTGTTCGTGCGCGTGCGTGCGTGTGCGTGCGTGCGTGTGCGCGTGCGTACGTGTGCGCGCGTGCGTGCTTGTGCGTGCGTGTGCGCGTGTTTGCGTGCGTGTGCGTGCGCGCGTGAGTGTGTGCGTTCGTGCGCGTGCGTGCGTGCGTGTGCGTGTTCGTGCGCGTGTGCGCGTGCGTGCGCCTGTGCGTGCGCGCGTGCGCGTGTGCGTGCGTGAGTGCCCGTGTATGTGCGCGTGTGCGTGCGTGTGCGCGTGTTTGCATGCGTGCGTGTGTGCATATGCGTGCGTGCGTGTGCGTGCGTGCGTGAGTGTGCGTGCGTTCGTGCTCGTGCGTGTGAGTGCGTGCGTGCTTGTGCGTGTTCCTACGCGTGTGCGCGTGCGTGCGCGTGCGTGTAGGCGAGCGCGTGTGCGTGCGTGCGTGTGCGCGTGTGCGTGCGTGCGTGTGCGCGTGCGTGTGCGCGTGCGTGTAGGCGGGCGCGTGTACGTGTGCGCGTGTGTGCGTGTGCGTGTGTGCCTGTGTGCGTGAGCGATGTGTGTGCGTGTGCGCGTGCGTGTGTGTGCACGCGTGCGTGCTTTTGCGAGCGCGTGTGCATGCGTGTGTGCGTTCGTGCGTGTCTGCGTGCGTGCGCGTTTGCGTGCATGCGCGTGTGCGTGCGTGCGCGTGCGTGCGTGTGTGTGCGTGCGTGTG
This sequence comes from Tanypteryx hageni, assembly GCA_028673005.1. Taxonomy (NCBI): domain Eukaryota; kingdom Metazoa; phylum Arthropoda; class Insecta; order Odonata; family Petaluridae; genus Tanypteryx; species Tanypteryx hageni. Next base: position 703,804 of record JAJPWW010001031.1, read on the forward strand.
TGCTTGCGTTCGTACGCATGCGTGCGCGTGTGAGTGCGTGCGCGTGCGTGCGTGTGAGTGCGTGCATGTGTGTGCGTGCGTGATTGTGCGTGTTTGCATGCGTGCGTGTGTGCGTGCGTGCTTGTGCGTTCGTGTTTGCGGGAGCGTGCGTGTGTGCGTGTTTGCATGCGTGCTTGTGCGTGCGTGTGCGCGTGTGCGTGCGTGTGTGCGTGTTTGCATGCGTGCGTTTGTTCGTGCGCGTGCGTGCGTGTGCGTGCGTGCGTACGCGTGCGTGTGCGTGTTCCTACGCGTGTGCGCGTGCGTGCGCGTTTGCCTGTGTGCGTGTGCGCGTGTGTGCGTGTGCGCGTGTGCGCGTGCGTACGTGTGCGCGCGTGCGGTCTTGTGCGCGCGTGCGTGCTTGTGCGTGCGTGTGTGCGTGCGTGCGTGTGCGCGCGTAAGTGCTTGTGCGTGAAAGTGCGCGTGTGCGCGTGTGTGTGCGTGCGTGCGCGTGCGCGTTATTGCGCGTGTTCGTGCGTGCGTGCGTGCGCGTGTGCGTGCATGTGTGCGTGCGTGCGCGTGTGCGTGCGTGCGCGTGCCTGCGTGTGCGTGTTCGTGCGCGTGTGCGCGTGCGTGCGCCTGTGCGTGCGCGCGTGCGCGTGTGCGTGCGTGAGTGCCCGTGTGTGTGAGTGCGTGCGTGCGTGTGCGTGTTCCTACGCGTGTGCGCGTGCGTGCGCGTGCGTGTAGGCGGGCGCGTGTGCGTGCGTGCGTGTGCGCGTGTGCGTGCGTGCGTGTGCGCGTGCGTGTGCGCGTGCGTGTAGGCGGGCGCGTGTACGTGTGCGCGTGTGTGCCTGTGTGCGTGTGCGCGTGTGTGCGTGTGCGCGTGTGTGCGTGTGCGCGTGCGTGTGTGTGCACGCGTGCGTGCTTTTGCGAGCGCGTGTGCATGCGTGTGTGCGTTCGTGCGTGTCTGCGTGCGTGCGTGTTTGCATGCGTGCGTGTGTGCGTGCGTGCGTGCTTGTGCGTTCGTGTTTGCGTGTGCGTGCGTGTGTGCGTGTTTGCATGCGTGCTTGTGCGTGCGTGTGCGCGTCTGTGCGTGTGCGGGCTTGTGTGTGTGCGTGTGCGTACGCGCGCGTGTGCGTTTGTGCGCGTGTGTGCGCGTGTGCGCGTGTGTGCGTGTGCACGTGCGTGCGTGTGCGCGCGTGCGTGCTTGTGCGCGCGTGCGTGCTTATGCGTGCGTGTGCGCGTGTGCGCATGTGAGTGCGTGCGTGCGCGTGCGCGTGATTGCGTGTGTGTGTGTGTGTGTGCGTGCGTGCGTGCGCGTGTGCGTGAGTGTGTGCGTGCGTGTGTGCGTGCGTGCGCGTGTGCGTGCGTGCGCGTGTGCGTGTTGGTGCGCGTGTGCGTGTTGGTGCGCGTGTGCGCGTGTGCGTGTGCGCGTGCGTACGTGCGTGCGCGCGTGCGCGGGAGTGCGTGCGTGCGCGCGTGCTGTCTTGTGCGCGCGTGCGTGCTTGTGCGTGCGTGTGCGCGTGTGCGCGTGTGCGTGCGTGCGTGCGCGTGCGCGTGATTGCGTGTGTGTTTGCGTGCGTGCGTGCGCGTGTGCGTGAGTGTGTGTGTGCGTGCGTGTGTGCGTTTGAGCGTGTGTGCGTGCGTGCGTGCGTGTGCGTGTTCGTGCGCGTGTGCGCGTGCGTGCGCGTATGCGTGTGTTCGTGCGTACGTGCGTGCGCGCGTGCGCGGGCGTGCGTGCGCGCGTGCGCGTGCCTGCGTGTGTGTGCGTGTGTGTGTGCGTGTGCGCGTGTGCGCGTGTGCACTTGTGCGCGTGTGTACGCGTGTGAACGTGCGTGCTTGTGCGCGCCTGCGTGCGTGTGCGTGCGTGTAAGCGTGTGCGTGCGCGTGCGCGTGTGCGTGCGCGTGTGAGTGCGTGCGCGTGCGTGCGTGTGAGTGCGTGCATGTGTGTGCGTGCGTGATTGTGCGTGTTTGCATGCGTGCGTGTGTGCATGCTTGCGTGCTTGTGCGTTCGTGTTTGCGGGTGCGTGCGTGTGTGCGTGTTTGCATGCGTGCCTGTGCGTGCGTGTGCGCGTCTGTGCGTGTGCGGGCTTGTGTGTGTGCGTGTGCGTGCGCGCGCGCGTGCGTTTGTGCGCGTGTGTGCGCGTGTGCGCGTGTGTGCGTGTGCACGTACGTGCGTGTGCGCGCGTGCGTGCTTGTGCGCGCGTGCGTGCTTGTGCGTGCGCGTGCGCGTGATTGCGTGTGTGTGTGTGTGCGTGCGTGCGCGTGTGCGTGAGTGTGTGCGTGCGTGTGTGCGTGCGTTCGCGTGTGCGTGTTGGTGCGCGTGTGCGTGTTGGTGCGCGTGTGCGCGTTCGTGCGCGTGTGCGTGTGCGCGTGCGTACGTGCGTGCGCGCGTGCGCGTGAGTACGTGCGTGCGCGCGTGCGGTCTTGTGCGCGCGTGCGTGCTTGTGCGTGCGTGTGCGCGTGTGCGCGTGTGCGTGCGTGCGTGCGCGTGCGCGTGATTGCGTGTGTGTTTGCGTGCGTGCGTGCGCGTGTGCGTGAGTGTGTGCGTTTGAGCGTGTGTGCGTGCGTGCGTGCGTGCGTGTGCGTGTTCGTGCGCGTGTGCGCGTGCGTGCGCGTGTGCGTGTGCGCGTGCGTACGTGCGTGCGCGTGTGCGCGCCCGTGTGTGTTCGCGTGTGCGTGCGCGTGTGCGTGCGTGTGTGCACGTGTGCGTGCGTGTGTGCGTGCGTGCGTTCGTGCGTGTGTGCGTGTGCGCGCGTGCGTGTGCGTGCGTGCGTGTGCGTGTTCCTACGCGTGTGCGCGTGCGTGCGCGTGTGCCTGTGTGCGTGTGCGCGTTTGCGCGTGTGTGCGTGCGCGCGTGCGTGCTTGTGCGTGAAAGTGCGCGTGTGCGCGTGTGTGTGCGTGCGTGCGCGTGCGCGAGATTGTGTGCGTGCGTGCGTGCGTGCGTGCGTGCGCGTGTGCGTGTTCCTACGCGTGTGCGCGTGCGTGCGCGTGCGTGCGCGTGCGTGTAGGCGGGCGCGTGTGCGTGCGTGCGTGTGCGCGTGTGCGTGCATGCGTGTGCGCGTGCGCTTGCGTGTGCGCGTGCGTGTAGGCGGGCGCGTTTGCGTGTGCGCGTGCGTACGTGCGTGCGCGCGTGCGCGTGAGTACGTGCGCGCGCGCGTGCGCGTGTGCGTGCGTGCGTGCGCGTGCGCGTGATTGCGTGTGTGTTTGCGTGCGTGCGTGCGCGTGTGCGTGAGTGTGTGCGTGAGTGCGTGTGTGCGTTTGAGCGTGTGTGCGTGCGTGCGTGCGTGTGCGTGTTCGTGCGCGTGTGCGCGTGCGTGCGCGTGAGCGTGTGCGTGTGCACGTGCGTGCTTGTGCGCGCGTGCGTGCGTGTGCGTGCGTGTAAGCGTGTGCGTGCGTGTAAGCGTGTGCGTGCGCGTGCGCGTGTGCGTGCGTGCGTGCGTGCGTGCGTTCGTGCGTGTGTGCGTGTGCGCGCGTGCGTGTGCGTGCGTGCGTGTGCGTGTTCCTACGCGTGTGCGCGTGCGTGCGCGTGTGCCTGTGTGCGTGTGCGCGTTTGCGCGTGTGTGCGTGCGCGCGTGCGTGCTTGTGCGTGAAAGTGCGCGTGTGCGCGTGTGTGTGCGTGCGTGCGCGTGCGCGAGATTGTGTGCGTGCGTGCGTGCGTGCGCGTGTGCGTGTTCCTACGCGTGTGCGCGTGCGTGCGCGTGCGTGCGCGTGCGTGTAGGCGGGCGCGTGTGCGTGCGTGCGTGTGCGCGTGTGCGTGCATGCGTGTGCGCGTGCGCTTGCGTGTGCGCGTGCGTGTAGGCGGGCGCGTGTGCATGTGCGCGTGCGTACGTGCGTGCGCGCGTGCGCGTGAGTACGTGCGTGCGCGCGTGCGCGTGTGCGTGCGTGCGTGCGCGTGCGCGTGATTGCGTGTGTGTTTGCGTGCGTGCGTGCGCGTGTGCGTGAGTGTGTGCGTGAGTGCGTGTGTGCGTTTGAGCGTGTGTGCGTGCGTGCGTGCGTGTGCGTGTTCGTGCGCGTGTGCGCGTGCGTGCGTGCGTGCGTGCGCGTGCGCGTGATTGCGTGTGTGTTTGCGTGCGTGCGTGCGCGTGTGCGTGAGTGTGTGCGTGAGTGCGTGTGTGCGTTTGAGCGTGTGTGCGTGCGTGCGTGCGTGTGCGTGTTCGTGCGCGTGTGCGCGTGCGTGCGCGTGAGCGTGTGCGTGTGCACGTGCGTGCTTGTGCGCGCGTGCGTGCGTGTGCGTGCGTGTAAGCGTGTGCGTGCGTGTAAGCGTGTGCGTGCGCGTGCGCGTGTGCGCGCTTGCGTGCCCGTGTGTGTTCGCGTGTGCGTGCGCGTGTGCGTGCGTGTGTGCGCGTGTGCGTGCGTGTGTGCGTGCGCGCGTTCGTGCGTGTGTGCGTGTGCGTGCGTGCGTGTGCGTGCGTGCGTGCGCGTGCGTGTGCGTGTTCCTACGCGTGTGCGCGTGCGTGCGCGTGTGCCTGTGTGCGTGTGCGCGTTTGCGCGTGTGTGCGTGTGCGCGTGTGCGCGTGTGTGTGCGTGCGTGCGCGTGCGCGAGATTGTGTGCGTGCGTGCGTGCGCATGTGCGTGCGTGCGTGCGCGTGTGCGTGCATGTGTGCTTGTGCACGTGTGCGCGTGTGTGCGTGTGCACGTGCGTGCGTGTGCGTGCGTGCGTGCTTGTGCGCGCGTGCGTGCTTGTGCGTGAAAGTGCGCGTGTGCGCGTGTGTGTGCGTGCGTGCGCGTGCGCGTTATTGCGCGTGTTCGTGCGTGCGTGCGTGCGTGCGCGTGTGCGTGCATGTGTGCGTGCGTGCGCGTGTGCGTGCGTGCGCGTGCCTGCGTGTGTGTGCGTGCGTGTGTGTGCGCGTGTGCGCGTGTGCGCGTGTGCGCGTGTGCACGTGCGTGCTTGTGCGCGCGTGCGTGCGTGTGCGTGCGTGTAAGCGTGTGCGTGCGTGTAAGCGTGTGCGTGCGCGTGCGCGTGTGCGTGCTTGTGCGTGCGTGTGCGCGTGTGCGCGTGTGCGTGCGTGCGTGCGCGTGCGCTTGATTGCGTGTGTGTTTGCGTGCGTGCGTGCGCGTGTGCGTGAGTGTGTGCGTGCGTGCGTGTGTGCGTTTGAGCGTGTGTGCGTGCGTGCGTGCGTGTGCGTGTTCGTGCGCAAGTGCGCGTGCGTGCGCGTGTGCGTGTGCGCGTGCGTACGTGCGTACGTGCGTGCGCGCGTGCGCGGGCGTGCGTGCGCGCGTGCGCGTGTGCGCGCGTGCGTGCCCGTGTGTGTTCGCGTGTGCGTGCGCGTGTGTTTGTGCGTGTGTGCGCGTGTGCGTGCGTGTGTGCGTGCGTGCGTTCGTGCGTGTGTGCGTGTGAGTGCGTGCGTGTGCGTGCGCGCGTGCGCGTGCGTGTGCGTGTTCCTACGCGTGTGCGCGTGCGTGCGCGTGTGCCTGTGTGCGTGTGCGCGTTTGCGCGTGTGTGCGTGCGCGCGTGCGTGCTTGTGCGTGAAAGTGCGCGTGTGCGCGTGTTTGTGCGTGCGTGCGCGTGCGCGAGATTGTGTGCGTGCGCATGTACGTGCGTGCGTGCGTGCGCGTGTGCGTGCATGTGTGCTTGTGCGCGTGTGCGCGTGTGTGCGTGTGCACGTGCGTGCGTGTGCGTGCGTGCGTGCTTGTGCGCGCGTGCGTGCTTGTGCGTGAAAGTGCGCGTGTGCGCGTGTGTGTGCGTGCGTGCGCGTGCGCGTTATTGAGCGTGTTCGTGCGTGCGTGCGTGCGCGTGTGCGTGCATGTGTGCGTGCGTGCGCGTGTGCGTGCGTGCGCGTGCCTGCGTTTGTGTGCGTGCGTGTGTGTGCGCGTGTGCACGTGCGTGCTTGTGCGCGCGTGCGTGCGTGTGCGTGCGTGTAAGCGTGTGCGTGCGCGTGCGCGTGTGCTTGCGTGCGCGTGTGAGTGCGTGCGCGTGCGTGCGTGTGAGTGCGTGCATGTGTGTGCGTGAGTGATTGTGCGTGTTTGCATGCGTGCGTGTGTGCGTGCGTGCGTGCTTGTGCGTTCGTGTTTGCGTGTGCGTGCGTGTGTGCGTGTTTGCATGCGTGCGTGTGCGCGTGTGCGTGCGTGTGTGTGTGTTTGCATGCGTGCGTGTGTTCGTGCGCGTGCGTGCGTGTGCGTGCGTGCGTACGCGTGCGTTTGCGTGTTCCTACGCGTGTGCGCGTGCGTGCGCGTTTGCCTGTGTGCGTGAGCGCGTGTGTGCGTGTGCGCGTGTGTGCGTGTGCGCGTGCGTACGTGTGCGCGCGTGCGGTCTTATGCGCGCGTGCGTGCTTGTGCGCGCGTGTGCGCGTGTGTGCGTGCGTGTGCGTGCGCGCGTGAGTGTGTGCGTTCGTGCGCGTGCGTGCGTGCGTGTGCGTGTTCGTGCGCGTGTGCGCGTGCGTGCGCCTGTGCGTGCGCGCGTGCGCGTGTGCGTGCGTGAGTGCTCGTGTGTGTGAGTGCGTGCGTGCGTGTGCGTGTTCCTACGCGTGTGCGCGTGCGTGTAGGCGGGCGCGTGTGCGTGTAGGCGGGCGCGTGTGCGTGCGTGCGTGTGCGCGTGTGCGTGCGTGCATGTGCGCGTGCGTGTGCGCGTGCGTGTAGGCGGGCGCGTGCGCGTGTGCGCGCGTGCGTGCCCGTGTGTGTTCGCGTGTGCTTGTGCGTGAAAGTGCGCGTGTGCGCGTGTGTGTGCGTGCGTGCGCGTGCGCGAGATTGTGTGCGTGCGCATGTGCGTGCGTGCGTGCGTGCGCGTGTGCGTGCATGTGTGCTTGTGCGCGTGTGTGCGTGTGCACGTGCGTGCGTGTGCGTGCGTGCGTGCTTGTGCGCGCGTGCGTGCTTGTGCGTGAAAGTGCGCGTGTGCGCGTGTGTGTGCGTGCGTGCGCGTGCGCGTTATTGCGCGTGTTCGTGCGTGCGTGCGTGCGTGCGCGTGTGCGTGCATGTGTGCGTGCGTGCGCGTGTGCGTGCGTGCGCGTGCCTGCGTGTGTGTGCGTGCGTGTGTGTGCGCGTGTGCGCGTGTGCACGTGCGTGCTTGTGCGCGCGTGCGTGCGTGTGCGTGCGTGTAAGCGTGTGCGTGCGCGTGCGCGTGTGCGTGCGTGCGCGTGTGAGTGCGTGCGCGTGCGTGCGTGTGAGTGCGTGCATGTGTGTGCGTGCGTGATTGTGCGTGTTTGCATGCGTGCGTGTGTGCGTGCGTGCGTGCTTGTGCGTTCGTGTTTGCGTGTGCGTGCGTGTGTGCGTGTTTGCATGCGTGCGTGTGCGCGCGTGTGTGTGTGTTTGCATGCGTGCGTGTGTTCGTGCGCGTGCGTGCGTGTGCGTGCATGCGTACGCGTGCGTTTGCGTGTTCCTACGCGTGTGCGCGTGCGTGCGCGTTTGCCTGTGTGCGTGAGCGCGTGTGCGCGTGTGCGCGTGTGTGCGTGTGCGCGTGCGTACGTGTGCGCGCGTGCGGTCTTATGCGCGCGTGCGTGCTTGTGCGCGCGTGTGCGCGTGTGTGCGTGCGTGTGCGTGCGCGCGTGAGTGTGTGCGTTCGTGCGCGTGCGTGCGTGCGTGTGCGTGTTCGTGCGCGTGTGCGCGTGCGTGCGCCTGTGCGTGCGCGCGTGCGCGTGTGCGTGCGTGAGTGCCCGTGTGTGTGCGCGTGTGCGTGCGTGTGTGCGTGTTTGCATGCGTGCGTGTGTGCATATGTGTATATATGCATATGCATATTTCAATCCATCCTGCAATTATTTTTTAGGGTTTCCACATCAAATGTTCATTTACTGTGATATTGTGGAATCTCAAATCGTTGGAGATACATGTAACCCGCTTCTAAGAATCGCGAACATGGATACCAAGAAGTACGCGCGTGCGTGCGTGTGCGTGCGTGTAAGCGTGTGCGTGCGCGTGTGCGTGCGTGCTCTTGTGAGTGCGTGCGCGTGCGTGCGTGTGAGTGCGTGCATGTGTGTGCGTGCGTTATTGTGCGTGTTTGCATGCGTACGTGTGTGCGTGCGTGCGTGCTTGTGCGTGCGTGTTTGCGTGTTCGTGCGTGTGTGCGTGTTTGCATGCGTGCTTGTGCGTGCGTGTGTGCGTGTTTGCATGCGTGCGTGTGTGCGTGCGTGCGTGCTTGTGCGTTCGTGTTTGCGTGTGCGTGCGTGTGTGCGTGTTTGCATGCGTGCGTGTGCGCGTGTGCGTGCGTGTGTGTGTGTTTGCATGCGTGCGTGTGTTCGTGCGCGTGCGTGCGTGTGCGTGCGTGTGCGTGTTCCTACGCGTGTGCGCGTGCGTGCGCGTTTGCCTGTGTGCGTGAGCGCGTGTGTGCGTGTGCGCGTGTGTGCGTGTGCGCGTGCGTACGTGTGCGCGCGTGCGGTCTTGTGCGCGCGTGCGTGCTTGTGCGTGCGTGTGCACGTGTGTGCGTGTGTGTGCGTGCGTGCGCGTGCTCGTGATTGCGTGTGTGTGTGTGTGCGTGCGTGCGTGCGTGCGCGTGTGCGTGAGTGTGTGCGTGCGTGCGTGTGCGCGTGTGTGCGTGTGCACGTGTGTGCGTGTGCGCGTGCGTGTGTGTGCACGCGTGCGTGCTTTTGCGAGCGCTTGTGCATGCGCGTGTGCGTGCGTGCGCCTGTGCGTGCGTGCGCGTGCCTGCGTGTGTGTGCGTGCGTGTGTGTGTGCGTGTGCGCGTGTGCGCGTGTGTGCGCGTGTGCGCGTGTGCACGTGCGTGCTTGTGCGCGCGTGCGTGCGTGTGCGTGCGTGTAAGCGTGTGCGTGCGTGTAAGCGTGTGCGTGCGCGTGTGCGTGCGTGCGCGTGTGAGTGCGTGCGCGTGCGTGCGTGTGAGTGCGTGCATGTGTGTGCGTGCGTGATTGTGCGTGTTTGCATGCGTGCGTGTGTGCGTGCGTGCGTGCTTGTGCGTTCGTGTTTGCGTGTGCGTGCGTTTGTGCGTGTTTGCATGCGTGCTTGTGCGTGCGTGTGCGCGTCTGTGCGTGTGCGGGCTTGTGTGTGTGCGTGTGCGTACGCGCGCGTGTGCGTTTGTGTGCGTGTGTGCGCGTGTGTGCGTGTGCACGTGCGTGCGTGTGCGCGCGTGCGTGCTTGTGCGCGCGTGCGTGCATATGCGTGCGTGTGCGCGTGTGCGCATGTGAGTGCGTGCGTGCGCGTGCGCGTGATTGCGTGTGTGTGTGTGTGCGTGCGTGCGTGCGCGTGTGCGTGAGTGTGTGCGTGCGTGTGTGCGTGCGTGCGCGTGTGCGTGCGTGCGCGTGTGCGTGTTGGTGCGCGTGTGCGTGTTGGTGCGCGTGTGCGCTTGCGTGCGCGTGTGCGCGTGCGTACGTGCGTGCGCGCGTGCGCGTGAGTACGTGCGTGCGCGCGTGCTGTCTTGTGCGCGCGTGCGTGCTTGTGCGTGCGTGTGCGCGTGTGCGCGTGTGCGTGCGTGCGTGCGCGTGCGCGTGATTGCGTGTGTGTTTGCGTGCGTGCGTGCGCGTGCGCGTGAGTGTGTGTGTGCGTGCGTGTGTGCGTTTGAGCGTGTGTGCGTGCGTGCGTGCGTGCGTGTGCGTGTTCGTGCGCGTGTGCGCGTGCGTGTGCGCGTGCGTGCGTTCGTGCGTACGTGCGTGCGCGCGTGCGCGGGCGTGCGTGCGCGCGTGCGCGTGTGCGCGCGTGTGTGCCCGTGTGTGCCCGTGTGTGTTCGCGTGTGCGTGCGCGTGTGCGTGCGTGCGTTCGTGCGTGTGTGCGTGTGCGTGCGTGCGTGTGCGTGTTCCTACGCGTGTGCGCGTGCGTGCGCGTGTGCCTGTGTGCGTGTGCGCGTTTGCGCGTGTGTGCGTGCGCGTGCGTGCGTGTGTGTGCGTGCGTGAGTGTGTACGTTCGTGCGCGTGCGTGCGCCTGTGCGTGCGTGAGTGCCCGTGTGTGTGCGCGTGTGCGTGCGTGCGTGTGTGCGTGTTTGCATGAGTGCGTGTGTGCGTGCGTGCGCGTGTGCGTGCGTGCGCGTGCCTGCGTGTGCGTGCGTGAGTGCCCGTGTGTGTGCGCGTGTGCGCGTGTGCGCGTGTGCACTTGTGCGCGTGTGTACGCGTGTGAACGTGCGTGCTTGTGCGCGCCTGCGTGCGTGTGCGTGCGTGTAAGCGTGTGCGTGCGTGTAAGCGTGTGCGTGCGCGTGCGCGTGTGCGTGCGTGCGCGTGTGAGTGCGTGCGCGTGCGTGCGTGTGAGTGCGTGCATGTGTGTGCGTGCGTGATTGTGCGTGTTTGCATGCGTGCGTGTGTGCGTGCGTGCGTGCTTGTGCGTTCGTGTTTGCGTGTGCGTGCGTGTGTGCGTGTTTGCATGCGTGCCTGTGCGTGCGTGTGCGCGTCTGTGCGTGTGCGGGCTTGTGTGTGTGCGTGTGCGTGCGCGCGCGTGTGCGTTTGTGCGCGTGTGTGCGCGTGTGCGCGTGTGTGCGTGTGCACGTACGTGCGTGTGCGCGCGTGCGTGCTTGTGCGCGCGTGCGTGCATGTGCGTGCGCGTGATTGCGTGTGTGTGTGTGTGCGTGCGTGCGTGCGCGTGTGCGTGAGTGTGTGCGTGCGTGTGTGCGTGCGTGCGCGTGTGCGTGCGTGCGCGTGTGCGTGTTGGTGCGCGTGTGCGTGTTGGTGCGCGTGTGCGCGTGCGTGCGCGTGTGCGTGTGCGCGTGCGTACGTGCGTGCGCGCGTGCGCGTGATTGCGTGTGTGTTTGCGTGCGTGCGTGCGCGTGTGCATGAGTGTGTGCGTGCGTGCGTGTGTGCGTTTGAGCGTGTGTGCGTGCGTGCGTGCGTGTGCGTGTTCGTTCGCGTGTGCGCGTGCGTGCGCGTGTGCGCGCGTGCGCGGGCGTGCGTGCGCGCGTGCGCGTGTGCGCGCCCGTGTGTGTTCGCGTGTGCGTGCGCGTGTGCGTGCGTGTGTGCGCGTGTGCGTGCGTGTGTGCGTGCGTGCGTTCGTGCGTGTGTGCGTGTGCGTGCGTGCGTGTGCGTGCGTGCGTGTGCGTGTTCCTACGCGTGTGCGCGTGCGTGCGCGTGTGCCTGTGTGCGTGTGCGCGTTTGCGCGTGTGTGCGTGCGCGCGTGCGTGATTGTGCGTGAAAGTGCGCGTGTGCGCGTGTGAGTGCGTGCGTGCGCGTGCGCGAGATTGTGTGCGTGCGTGCGCGTGTGCGTGCATGTGTGCGTGCGTGCGCGTGCATGTGTGCGTGTGCGCGTGTGCGCGTGTGTGCGTGTGCACGTGCGTGCGTGTGCGTGCGTGCGTGCTTGTGCGCGCGTGCGTGCTTGTGCGTGAAAGTGCGCGTGTGCGCGTGTGTGTGCGTGCGTGCGCGTGCGCGTTATTGCGCGTGTTCGTGCGTGCGTGCGCGTGTGCGTGCATGTGTGCGTGCGTGCGCGTGTGCGTGCGTGCGCGTGCCTGCGTGTGTGTGCGTGCGTGTGTGTGCGCGTGTGCGCGTGTGCGCGTGTGCACGTGCTTGCTTGTGCGCGCGTGCGTGCGTGTGCGTGCGTGTAAGCGTGTGCGTGCGCGTGCGCGTGTGCGTGCGTGCGCGTGTGAGTGCGTGCGCGTGCGTGCGCGTGCGTGCGTGTGTGCGTGCGTGCGCGTGCGCGCGTGAGTGTGTGCGTTCGTGCGCGTGCGTGCGTGCGTGTGCGTGTTCGTGCGCGTGTGCGCGTGCGCGAGATTGTGTGCGTGCGCATGTACGTGCGTGCGTGCGTGCGCGTGTGCGTGCATGTGTGCTTGTGCGCGTGTGTGCGTGTGCACGTGCGTGCGTGTGCGTGCGTGCGTGCTTGTGCGCGCGTGCGTGCTTGTGCGTGAAAGTGCGCGTGTGCGCGTGCGTGCGCGTGCGTGTAGGCGGGCGCGTGTGCGTGCGTGCGTGTGCGCGTGTGCGTGCGTGCGTGTGCGCGTGCGCTTGCGTGTGCGCGTGCGTGTAGGCGGGCGCGTGTGCGTGTGCGCGTGCGTACGTGCGTGCGCGCGTGCCCGTGAGTACGTGCGTGCGCGCGTGCGGTCTTGTGCGCGCGTGCGTGCTTGTGCGTGCGTGTGCGCGTGTGCGCGTGTGCGTGCGTGTGTGCGCGTGATTGCGTGTGTGTTTGCGTGCGTGCGTGCGCGTGTGCGTGAGTGTGTGCGTGCGTGCGTGTGTGCGTTTGAGCGTGTGTGCGTGCGTGCGTGCGTGTGCGTGTTCGTGCGCGTGTGCGCGTGCGTGCGCGTGTGCGTGTGCGCGTGCGTACGTGCGTGCGCGCGTGCGCAGGCGTGCGTGCGCGCGTGCGCGTGTGCGCGCGTGCGTGCCCGTGTGTGTTCGCGTGTGCGTGCGCGTGTGCGTGCGTGTGTGCGCGTGTGCGTGCGTGTGTGCGTGCGTGCGTTCATGCGTGTGTGCGTGTGCATGCGTGCGTGTGCGTGCGCGTGCGTGTGCGTGTTCCTACGCGTGCGTGTAGGCGGGCGCGTGTACGTGTGCGCGTGTGTGCGTGTGCGTGTGTGCCTGTGTGCGTGTGCGCGTGTGTGCGTGTGCGATGTGTGTGCGTGTGCGCGTGCGTGTGTGTGCACGCGTGCGTGCTTTTGCGAGCGCGTGTGCATGCGTGTGTGCGTTCGTGCGTGTCTGCGTGCGTGCGCGTTTGCGTGCATGCGCGTGTGCGTGCGTGCGCGTGCGTGCGTGTGTGTGCGTGCGTGTGTGCTTGCGTTCGTACGCATGCGTGCGCGTGTGAGTGCGTGCGCGTGCGTGCGTGTGAGTGCGTGCATGTGTGTGCGTGCGTGATTGTGCGTGTTTGCATGCGTGCGTGTGTGCGTGCGTGCTTGTGCGTTCGTGTTTGCGGGTGCGTGCGTGTGTGCGTGTTTGCATGCGTGCTTGTGCGTGCGTGTGCGCGTGTGCGTGCGTGTGTGCGTGTTTGCATGCGTGCGTTTGTTCGTGCGCGTGCGTGCGTGTGCGTGCGTGCGTACGCGTGCGTGTGCGTGTTCCTACGCGTGTGCGCGTGCGTGCGCGTTTGCCTGTGTGCGTGTGCGCGTGTGTGCGTGTGCGCGTGTGTGCGTGTGCGCGTGCGTACGTGTGCGTGCGTGTGCGCGTGTTTGCGTGCGTGTGCGTGCGCGCGTGAGTGTGCGCGTTCGTGCGCGTGCGTGCGTGCGTGTGCGTGTTCGTGCGCGTGTGCGCGTGCGTGCGCCTGTGCGTGCGCGCGTGCGCGTGTGCGTGCGTGAGTGCCCGTGTATGTGCGCGTGTGCGTGCGTGTGTGCGTGTTTGCATGCGTGCGTGTGTGCATATGCGTGCGTGCGTGTGCGTGCGTGCGTGAGTGTGCGTGCGTTCGTGCGCGTGCGTGTGAGTGCGTGCGTGCTTGTGCGTGTTCCTACGCGTGTGCGCGTGCGTGCGCGTGCGTGTAGGCGGGCGCGTGTGCGTGCGTGCGTGTGCGCGTGTGCGTGCGTGCGTGTGCGCGTGCGTGTGCGCGTGCGTGTAGGCGGGCGCGTGTACGTGTGCGCGTGTGTGCGTGTGCGTGTGTGGCTGTGTGCGTGTGCGCGTGTGTGCGTGTGCGATGTGTGTGCGTGTGCGCGTGCGTGTGTGCGTTCCTGCGTGTCTGCGTGCGTGCGCGTTTGCGTGCATGCGCGCGTGCTGTCTTGTGCGCGCGTGCGTGCTTGTGCGTGCGTGTGCGCGTGTGCGCGTGTGCGTGCGTGCGTGCGCGTGCGCGTGATTGCGTGTGTGTTTGCGTGCGTGCGTGCGCGTGTGCGTGAGTGTGTGTGTGCGTGCGTGTGTGCGTTTGAGCGTGTGTGCGTGCGTGCGTGCGTGTGCGTGTTCGTGCGCGTGTGCGCGTGCGTGCGCGTATGCGTGTGTTCGTGCGTACGTGCGTGCGCGCGTGCGCGGGCGTGCGTGCGCGCGTGCGCGTGCCTGCGTGTGTGTGCGTGTGTGTGTGCGTGTGCGCGTGTGCGCGTGTGCACTTGTGCGCGTGTGTACGCGTGTGAACGTGCGTGCTTGTGCGCGCCTGCGTGCGTGTGCGTGCGTGTAAGCGTGTGCGTGCGCGTGCGCGTGTGCGTGCGCGTGTGAGTGCGTGCGCGTGCGTGCATGTGAGTGCGTGCATGTGTGTGCGTGCGTGATTGTGCGTGTTTGCATGCGTGCGTGTGTGCGTGCGTGCTTGTGCGTTCGTGTTTGCGGGTGCGTTTGTGTGTGCGTGTTTGCATGCGTGCTTGTGCGTGCGTGTGCGCGTGTGCGTGCGTGTGTGCGTGTTTGCATGCGTGCGTTTGTTCGTGCGCGTGCGTGCGTGTGCGTGCGTGCGTACGCGTGCGTGTGCGTGTTCCTACGCGTGTGCGCGTGCGTGCGCGTTTGCCTGTGTGCGTGTGCGCGTGTGTGCGTGTGCGCGTGTGTGCGTGTGCGCGTGCGTACGTGTGCGTGCGTGTGCGCGTGTTTGCGTGCGTGTGCGTGCGCGCGTGAGTGTGCGCGTTCGTGCGCGTGCGTGCGTGCGTGTGCGTGTTCGTGCGCGTGTGCGCGTGCGTGCGCCTGTGCGTGCGCGCGTGCGCGTGTGCGTGCGTGAGTGCCCGTGTGTGTGCGCGTGTGCGTGCGTGTGTGCGTGTTTGCATGCGTGCGTGTGTGCATATGCGTGCGTGCGTGCTTGTGTGCGCGTGCGTGCTTGTGCGTGAAAGTGCGCGTGTGCGCGTGTGTGTGCGTGCGTGCGCGTGCGCGTTATTGCGCGTGTTCGTGCGTGCGTGCGTGCGTGCGCGTGTGCGTGCATGTGTGCGTGCGTGCGCGTGTGCGTGCGTGCGCGTGCGCGCGTGAGTGTGCGTGTTCGTGCGCGTGCGTGCGTGTGCGTGTTCGTTCGCGTGTGCGCGTGCGTGCGCCTGTGCGTGCGCGCGTGCGCGTGTGCGTGCGTGAGTGCCCGTGTATGTGCGCGTGTGCGTGCGTGTGTGCGTGTTTGCATGCGTGCGTGTGTGCATATGCGTGCGTGCGTGTGCGTGCGTGCGTGAGTGTGCGTGCGTTCGTGCGCGTGCGTGTGAGTGCGTGCGTGCTTGTGCGTGTTCCTACGCGTGTGCGCGTGCGTGCGCGTGCGTGTAGGCGGGCGCGTGTGCGTGCGTGCGTGTGCGCGTGTGCGCGTGCGTGTGCGCGTGCGTGTAGGCGGGCGCGTGTACGTGTGCGCGTGTGTGCGTGTGCGTGTGTGGCTGTGTGCGTGTGCGCGTGTGTGCGTGTGCGATGTGTGTGCGTG
This sequence comes from Tanypteryx hageni, assembly GCA_028673005.1. NCBI lineage: Eukaryota > Metazoa > Arthropoda > Insecta > Odonata > Petaluridae > Tanypteryx > Tanypteryx hageni. Next base: position 718,828 of record JAJPWW010001031.1, read on the forward strand.
TGCGCGTGCGTGTGTGCGTTCGTGCGTGTCTGCGTGCGTGCGCGTTTGCGTGCATGCGCGCGTGCTGTCTTGTGCGCGCGTGCGTGCTTGTGCGTGCGTGTGCGCGTGTGCGCGTGTGCGTGCGTGCGTGCGCGTGCGCGTGATTGCGTGTGTGTTTGCGTGCGTGCGTGCGCGTGTGCGTGAGTGTGTGTGTGCGTGCGTGTGTGCGTTTGAGCGTGTGTGCGTGCGTGCGTGCGTGTGCGTGTTCGTGCGCGTGTGCGCGTGCGTGCGCGTATGCGTGTGTTCGTGCGTACGTGCGTGCGCGCGTGCGCGTGCCTGCGTGTGTGTGCGTGTGTGTGTGCGTGTGCGCGTGTGCGCGTGTGCGCGTGTGCACTTGTGCGCGTGTGTACGCGTGTGAACGTGCGTGCTTGTGCGCGCCTGCGTGCGTGTGCGTGCGTGTAAGCGTGTGCGTGCGTGTAAGCGTGTGCGTGCGCGTGCGCGTGTGCGTGCGCGTGTGAGTGCGTGCGCGTGCGTGCGTGTGAGTGCGTGCATGTGTGTGCGTGCGTGATTGTGCGTGTTTGCATGCGTGCGTGTGTGCATGCTTGCGTGCTTGTGCGTTCGTGTTTGCGGGTGCGTGCGTGTGTGCGTGTTTGCATGCGTGCCTGTGCGTGCGTGTGCGCGTCTGTGCGTGTGCGGGCTTGTGTGTGTGCGTGTGCGTGCGCGCGCGCGTGCGTTTGTGCGCGTGTGTGCGCGTTTGCGCGTGTGTGCGCGTTTGCGCGTGTGTGCGTGTGCACGTACGTGCGTGTGCGCGCGTGCGTGCTTGTGCGCGCGTGCGTGCTTGTGCGTGCGCGTGCGCGTGATTGCGTGTGTGTGTGTGTGCGTGCGTGCGCGTGTGCGTGAGTGTGTGCGTGCGTGTGTGCGTGCGTTCGCGTGTGCGTGTTGGTGCGCGTGTGCGTGTTGGTGCGCGTGTGCGCGTTCGTGCGCGTGTGCGTGTGCGCGTGCGTACGTGCGTGCGCGCGTGCGCGTGAGTACGTGCGTGCGCGCGTGCGGTCTTGTGCGCGCGTGCGTGCTTGTGCGTGCGTGTGCGCGTGTGCGCGTGTGCGTGCGTGCGTGCGCGTGCGCGTGATTGCGTGTGTGTTTGCGTGCGTGCGTGCGCGTGTGCGTGAGTGTGTGCGTTTGAGCGTGTGTGCGTGCGTGCGTGCGTGCGTGTGCGTGTTCGTGCGCGTGTGCGCGTGCGTGCGCGTGTGCGTGTGCGCGTGCGTACGTGCGTGCGCGTGTGCGCGCCCGTGTGTGTTCGCGTGTGCGTGCGCGTGTGCGTGCGTGTGTGCACGTGTGCGTGCGTGTGTGCGTGCGTGCGTTCGTGCGTGTGTGCGTGTGCGCGCGTGCGTGTGCGTGCGCGTGATTGCGTGTGTGTTTGCGTGCGTGCGTGCGCGTGTGCGTGAGTGTGTGTGTGCGTGCGTGTGTGCGTTTGAGCGTGTGTGCGTGCGTGCGTGTGTGCGTGTGCGTGTTCGTGCGCGTGTGCGCGTGCGTGTTCGCGTGCGTGCGTTCGTGCGTACGTGCGTGCGCGCGTGCGCGGGCGTGCGCGCGTGCGCGGGCGTGCGTGCGCGCGTGCGCGTGTGCGCGCGTGCGTGCCCGTGTGTGTTCGCGTGTGCGTGCGCGTGTGCGTGCGTGCGTTCGTGCGTGTGTGCGTGTGCGTGCGTGCGTGTGCGTGCGTGCGTGTGCGTGTTCCTACGCGTGTGCGCGTGCGTGCGCGTGTGCCTGTGTGCGTGTGCGCGTTTGCGCGTGTGTGCGTGCGCGTGCGTGCGTGTGTGTGCGTGCGTGAGTGTGTACGTTCGTGCGCGTGCGTGCGCCTGTGCGTGCGTGAGTGCCCGTGTGTGTGCGCGTGTGCGTGCGTGCGTGTGTGCGTGTTTGCATGCGTGCGTGTGTGCGTGCGTGCGCGTGTGCGTGCGTGCGCGTGCCTGCGTGTGCGTGCGTGAGTGCCCGTGTGTGTGCGCGTGTGCGCGTGTGCGCGTGTGCACTTGTGCGCGTGTGTACGCGTGTGAACGTGCGTGCTTGTGCGCGCCTGCGTGCGTGTGCGTGCGTGTAAGCGTGTGCGTGCGTGTAAGCGTGTGCGTGCGCGTGCGCGTGTGCGTGCGTGCGCGTGTGAGTGCGTGCGCGTGCGTGCGTGTGAGTGCGTGCATGTGTGTGCGTGCGTGATTGTGCGTGTTTGCATGCGTGCGTGTGTGCGTGCGTGCGTGCTTGTGCGTTCGTGTTTGCGGGTGCGTGCGTGTGTGCGTGTTTGCATGCGTGCCTGTGCGTGCGTGTGCGCGTCTGTGCGTGTGCGGGCTTGTGTGTGTGCGTGTGCGTGCGCGCGCGCGTGCGTTTGTGCGCGTGTGTGCGCGTGTGCGCGTGTGTGCGTGTGCACGTACGTGCGTGTGCGCGCGTGCGTGCTTGTGCGCGCGTGCGTGCATGTGCGTGCGCGTGATTGCGTGTGTGTGTGTGTGCGTGCGTGCGTGCGCGTGTGCGTGAGTGTGTGCGTGCGTGTGTGCGTGCGTGCGCGTGTGCGTGCGTGCGCGTGTGCGTGTTGGTGCGCGTGTGCGTGTTGGTGCGCGTGTGCGCGTGCGTGCGCGTGTGCGTGTGCGCGTGCGTACGTGCGTGCGCGCGTGCGCGTGATTGCGTGTGTGTTTGCGTGCGTGCGCGTGTGCGTGAGTGTGTGCGTGCGTGCGTGTGTGCGTTTGAGCGTGTGTGCGTTCGTGCGTGCGTGTGCGTGTTCGTTCGCGTGTGCGCGTGCGTGCGCGTGTGAGTGCGTGCGCGTGCGTGCGTGTGAGTGCGTGCATGTGTGTTCGTGCGTGATTGTGCGTGTTTGCATGCGTGCGTGTGTGCGTGTGTGCGTGCTTGTGCGTTCGTGTTTGCGTGTGCGTGCGTGTGTGCGTGTTTGCATGCGTGCGTGTGCGCGTGTGCGTGCGTGTGTGTGTGTTTGCATGCGTGCGTGTGTTCGTGCGCGTGCGTGCGTGTGCGTGCTTGCGTACGCGTGCGTTTGCGTGTTCCTACGCGTGTGCGCGTGCGTGCGCGTTTGCCTGTGTGCGTGAGCGCGTGTGTGCGTGTGCGCGTGTGCGTGAGTGTGTGCGTGCGTGTGTGCGTGCGTTCGCGTGTGCGTGTTGGTGCGCGTGTGCGTGTTGGTGCGCGTGTGCGCGTTCGTGCGCGTGTGCGTGTGCGCGTGCGTACGTGCGTGCGCGCGTGCGCGTGAGTACGTGCGTGCGCGCGTGCGGTCTTGTGCGCGCGTGCGTGCGTGTGCGTGCGTGCGTGCGCGTGCGCGTGATTGCGTGTGTGTTTGCGTGCGTGCGTGCGCGTGTGCGTGAGTGTGTGCATTTGAGCGTGTGTGCGTGCGTGCGTGCGTGCGTGTGCGTGTTCGTGCGCGTGTGCGCGTGCGTGCACGTGTGCGTGCGTGTGTGCGTGCGTGCGTTCGTGCGTGTGTGCGTGTGCGCGCGTGCGTGTGCGTGCGTGCGTGTGCGTGTTCCTACGCGTGTGCGCGTGCGTGCGCGTGTGCCTGTGTGCGTGTGCGCGTTTGCGCGTGTGTGCGTGCGCGCGTGCGTGCTTGTGCGTGAAAGTGCGCGTGTGCGCGTGTGTGTGCGTGCGTGCGCGTGCGCGAGATTGTGTGCGTGCGTGCGTGCGTGCGTGCGTGCGCGTGTGCGTGTTCCTACGCGTGTGCGCGTGCGTGCGCGTGCGTGCGCGTGCGTGTAGGCGGGCGCGTGTGCGTGCGTGCGTGTGCGCGTGTGCTTGCATGCGTGTGCGCGTGCGCTTGCGTGTGCGCGTGCGTGTAGGCGGGCGCGTGTGCGTGTGCGCGTGCGTACGTGCGTGCGCGTGATTGCGTGTGTGTTTGCGTGCGTGCGTGCGCGTGTGCGTGAGTGTGTGCGTGAGTGCGTGTGTGCGTTTGAGCGTGTGTGCGTGCGTGCGTGTGCGTGTTCGTGCGCGTGTGCGCGTGCGTGCGCGTGAGCGTGTGCGTGTGCACGTGCGTGCTTGTGCGCGCGTGCGTGCGTGTGCGTGCGTGTAAGCGTGTGCGTGCCTGTAAGCGTGTGCGTGCGCGTGCGCGTGTGCGTGCGTGCGTGCGTGCGTTCGTGCGTGTGTGCGTGTGCGCGCGTGCGTGTGCGTGCGTGCGTGTGCGTGTTCCTACGCGTGTGCGCGTGCGTGCGCGTGTGCCTGTGTGCGTGTGCGCGTTTGCGCGTGTGTGCGTGCGCGCGTGCGTGCTTGTGCGTGAAAGTGCGCGTGTGCGCGTGTGTGTGCGTGCGTGCGCGTGCGCGAGATTGTGTGCGTGCGTGCGTGCGTGCGCGTGTGCGTGTTCCTACGCGTGTGCGCGTGCGTGCGCGTGCGTGCGCGTGCGTGTAGGCGGGCGCGTGTGCGTGCGTGCGTGTGCGCGTGTGCGTGCATGCGTGTGCGCGTGCGCTTGCGTGTGCGCGTGCGTGTAGGCGGGCGCGTGTGCGTGTGCGCGTGCGTACGTGCGTGCGCGCGTGCGCGTGAGTACGTGAGTGCGCGCGTGCGCGTGTGCGTGCGTGCGTGCGCGTGCGCGTGATTGCGTGTGTGTTTGCGTGCGTGCGTGCGCGTGTGCGTGACTGTGTGCGTGAGTGCGTGTGTGCGTTTGAGCGTGTGTGCGTGCGTGCGTGCGTGTGCGTGTTCGTGCGCGTGTGCGCGTGCGTGCGTGCGTGCGTGCGCGTGCGCGTGATTGCGTGTGTGTTTGCGTGCGTGCGTGCGCGTGCGCGTGAGTGTGTGCGTGAGTGCGTGTGTGCGTTTGAGCGTGTGTGCGTGCGTGCGTGCGTGTGCGTGTTCGTGCGCGTGTGCGCGTGCGTGCGCGTGAGCGTGTGCGTGTGCACGTGCGTGCTTGTGCGCGCGTGCGTGCGTGTGCGTGCGTGTAAGCGTGTGCGTGCGTGTAAGCGTGTGCGTGCGCGTGCGCGTGTGCGCGCTTGCGTGCCCGTGTGTGTTCGCGTGTGCATGCGCGTGTGCGTGCGTGTGTGCGCGTGTGCGTGCGTGTGTGCGTGCGTGCGTTCGTGCGTGTGTGCGTGTGCGTGCGTGCGTGTGCGTGCGTGCGTGCGCGTGCGTGTGCGTGTTCCTACGCGTGTGCGCGTGCGTGCGCGTGTGCCTGTGTGCGTGTGCGCGTTTGCGCGTGTGTGCGTGTGCGCGTGCGCGTGTGCGCGTGTGTGTGCGTGCGTGCGCGTGCGCGAGATTGTGTGCGTGCGTGCGTGCGCATGTGCGTGCGTGCGTGCGCGTGTGCGTGCATGTGTGCTTGTGCGCGTGTGTGCGTGTGCACGTGCGTGCGTGTGCGTGCGTGCGTGCTTGTGCGCGCGTGCGTGCTTGTGCGTGAAAGTGCGCGTGTGCGCGTGTGTGTGCGTGCGTGCGCGTGCGCGTTATTGCTTGTGTTCGTGCGTGCGTGCGTGCGTGCGCGTGTGCGTGCATGTGTGCGTGCGTGCGCGTGTGCGTGCGTGCGCGTGCCTGCGTGTTTGTGCGTGCGTGTGTGTGCGCGTGTGCGCGTGTGCGCGTGTGCACGTGCGTGCTTGTGCGCGCGTGCGTGCGTGTGCGTGCGTGTAAGCGTGTGCGTGCGTGTAAGCGTGTGCGTGCGCGTGCGCGTGTGCGTGCGTGCGCGTGTGAGTGCGTGCGCGTGCGTGCGTGTGAGTGCGTGCATGTGTGTGCGTGCGTGATTGTGCGTGTTTGCATGCGTGCGTGTGTGCGTGTGTGCGTGCTTGTGCGTTCGTGTTTGCGTGTGCGTGCGTGTGTGCGTGTTTGCATGCGTGCGTGTGCGCGTGTGCGTGCGTGTGTGTGTGTTTGCATGCGTGCGTGTGTTCGTGCGCGTGCGTGCGTGTGCGTGCGTGCGTGTGCGCGTGCGTACGTGTGCGCGCGTGCGTGCTTGTGCGTGCGTGTGCGCGTGTTTGCGTGCGTGTGCGTGCGCGCGTGAGTGTGTGCGTTCGTGCGCGTGCGTGCGTGCGTGTGCGTGTTCGTGCGCGTGTGCGCGTGCGTGCGCCTGTGCGTGCGCGCGTGCGCGTGTGCGTGCGTGAGTGCCCGTGTATGTGCGCGTGTGCGTGCGTGTGCGCGTGTTTGCATGCGTGCGTGTGTGCATATGCGTGCGTGCGTGTGCGTGCGTGCGTGAGTGTGCGTGCGTTCGTGCGCGTGCGTGTGAGTGCGTGCGTGCTTGTGCGTGTTCCTACGCGTGTGCGCGTGCGTGCGCGTGCGTGTAGGCGAGCGCGTGTGCGTGCGTGCGTGTGCGCGTGTGCGTGCGTGCGTGTGCGCGTGCGTGTGCGCGTGCGTGTAGGCGGGCGCGTGTACGTGTGCGCGTGTGTGCGTGTGCGTGTGTGCCTGTGTGCGTGAGCGATGTGTGTGCGTGTGCGCGTGCGTGTGTGTGCACGCGTGCGTGCTTTTGCGAGCGCGTGTGCATGCGTGTGTGCGTTCGTGCGTGTCTGCGTGCGTGCGCGTTTGCGTGCATGCGCGTGTGCGTGCGTGCGCGTGCGTGCGTGTGTGTGCGTGCGTGTGTGCTTGCGTTCGTACGCATGCGTGCGCGTGTGAGTGCGTGCGCGTGCGTGCGTGTGAGTGCGTGCATGTGTGTGCGTGCGTGATTGTGCGTGTTTGCATGCGTGCGTGTGTGCGTGCGTGCTTGTGCGTTCGTGTTTGCGGGAGCGTGCGTGTGTGCGTGTTTGCATGCGTGCTTGTGCGTGCGTGTGCGCGTGTGCGTGCGTGTGTGCGTGTTTGCATGCGTGCGTTTGTTCGTGCGCGTGCGTGCGTGTGCGTGCGTGCGTACGCGTGCGTGTGCGTGTTCCTACGCGTGTGCGCGTGCGTGCGCGTTTGCCTGTGTGCGTGTGCGCGTGTGTGCGTGTGCGCGTGTGCGCGTGCGTACGTGTGCGCGCGTGCGGTCTTGTGCGCGCGTGCGTGCTTGTGCGTGCGTGTGTGCGTGCGTGCGTGTGCGCGCGTGCGTGCTTGTGCGTGAAAGTGCGCGTGTGCGCGTGTGTGTGCGTGCGTGCGCGTGCGCGTTATTGCGCGTGTTCGTGCGTGCGTGCGTGCGCGTGTGCGTGCATGTGTGCGTGCGTGCGCGTGTGCGTGCGTGCGCGTGCCTGCGTGTGCGTGTTCGTGCGCGTGTGCGCGTGCGTGCGCCTGTGCGTGCGCGCGTGCGCGTGTGCGTGCGTGAGTGCCCGTGTGTGTGAGTGCGTGCGTGCGTGTGCGTGTTCCTACGCGTGTGCGTGCGTGCGTGTGCGCGTGTGCGTGCGTGCGTGTGCGCGTGCGTGTGCGCGTGCGTGTAGGCGGGCGCGTGTACGTGTGCGCGTGTGTGCCTGTGTGCGTGTGCGCGTGTGTGCGTGTGCGCGTGTGTGCGTGTGCGCGTGCGTGTGTGTGCACGCGTGCGTGCTTTTGCGAGCGCGTGTGCATGCGTGTGTGCGTTCGTGCGTGTCTGCGTGCGTGCGCGTTTGCGTGTATGCGCGTGTGAGTGCGTGCGCGTGCGTGCGTGTGAGTGCGTGCATGTGTGTGCGTGCGTGATTGTGCGTGTTTGCATGCGTGCGTGTGTGCGTGCGTGCGTGCTTGTGCGTTCGTGTTTGCGTGTGCGTGCGTGTGTGCGTGTTTGCATGCGTGCTTGTGCGTGCGTGTGCGCGTCTGTGCGTGTGCGGGCTTGTGTGTGTGCGTGTGCGTACGCGCGCGTGTGCGTTTGTGCGCGTGTGTGCGCGTGTGCGCGTGTGTGCGTGTGCACGTGCGTGCGTGTGCGCGCGTGCGTGCTTGTGCGCGCGTGCGTGCTTGTGCGCGCGTGCGTGCTTATGCGTGCGTGTGCGCGTGTGCGCATGTGAGTGCGTGCGTGCGCGTGCGCGTGATTGCGTGTGTGTGTGTGTGCGTGCGTGCGTGCGCGTGTGCGTGAGTGTGTGCGTGCGTGTGTGCGTGCGTGCGCGTGTGCGTGCGTGCGCGTGTGCGTGTTGGTGCGCGTGTGCGTGTTGGTGCGCGTGTGCGCGTGTGCGTGTGCGCGTGCGTACGTGCGTGCGCGCGTGCGCGGGCGTGCGTGCGTGCGCGCGTGCTGTCTTGTGCGCGCGTGCGTGCTTGTGCGTGCGTGTGCGCGTGTGCGCGTGTGCGTGCGTGCGTGCGCGTGCGCGTGATTGCGTGTGTGTTTGCGTGCGTGCGTGCGCGTGTGCGTGAGTGTGTGTGTGCGTGCGTGTGTGCGTTTGAGCGTGTGTGCGTGCGTGCGTGCGTGTGCGTGTTCGTGCGCGTGTGCGCGTGCGTGCGCATATGCGTGTGTGTGCGTGTGTGTGTGCGTGTGCGCGTGTGCGCGTGTGCGCGTGTGCACTTGTGCGCGTGTGTACGCGTGTGAACGTGCGTGCTTGTGCGCGCCTGCGTGCGTGTGCGTGCGTGTAAGCGTGTGCGTGCGCGTGCGCGTGTGCGTGCGCGTGCGCGTGTGCGTGCGCGTGTGAGTGCGTGCGCGTGCGTGCGTGTGAGTGCGTGCATGTGTGTGCGTGCGTGATTGTGCGTGTTTGCATGCGTGCGTGTGTGCATGCTTGCGTGCTTGTGCGTTCGTGTTTGCGGGTGCGTGCGTGTGTGCGTGTTTGCATGCGTGCCTGTGCGTGCGTGTGCGCGTCTGTGCGTGTGCGGGCTTGTGTGTGTGCGTGTGCGTGCGCGCGCGCGTGCGTTTGTGCGCGTGTGTGCGCGTGTGCGCGTGTGTGCGTGTGCACGTACGTGCGTGTGCGCGCGTGCGTGCTTGTGCGCGCGTGCGTGCTTGTGCGTGCGCGT
>JAJPWW010001031.1:730021-732521 GCA_028673005.1 Tanypteryx hageni
GTGCGCGTGCGCGTTATTGCGCGTGTTCGTGCGTGCGTGCGTGCGTGCGCGTGTGCGTGCATGTGTGCGTGCGTGCGCGTGTGCGTGCGTGCGCGTGCCTGCGTGTGTGTGCGTGCGTGTGTGTGCGCGTGTGCGCGTGTGCGCGTGTGCACGTGCGTGCTTGTGCGCGCGTGCGTGCGTGTGCGTGCGTGTAAGCGTGTGCGTGCGTGTAAGCGTGTGCGTGCGCGTGCGCGTGTGCGTGCGTGCGCGTGTGAGTGCGTGCGCGTGCGTGCGTGTGAGTGCGTGCATGTGTGTGCGTGCGTGATTGTGCGTGTTTGCATGCGTGCGTGTGTGCGTGTGTGCGTGCTTGTGCGTTCGTGTTTGCGTGTGCGTGCGTGTGTGCGTGTTTGCATGCGTGCGTGTGCGCGTGTGCGTGCGTGTGTGTGTGTTTGCATGCGTGCGTGTGTTCGTGCGCGTGCGTGCGTTTGCGTGCGTGCGTGTGCGCGTGCGTACGTGTGCGCGCGTGCGTGCTTGTGCGTGCGTGTGCGCGTGTTTGCGTGCGTGTGCGTGCGCGCGTGAGTGTGTGCGTTCGTGCGCGTGCGTGCGTGCGTGTGCGTGTTCGTGCGCGTGTGCGCGTGCGTGCGCCTGTGCGTGCGCGCGTGCGCGTGTGCGTGCGTGAGTGCCCGTGTATGTGCGCGTGTGCGTGCGTGTGCGCGTGTTTGCATGCGTGCGTGTGTGCATATGCGTGCGTGCGTGTGCGTGCGTGCGTGAGTGTGCGTGCGTTCGTGCGCGTGCGTGTGAGTGCGTGCGTGCTTGTGCGTGTTCCTACGCGTGTACGCGTGCGTGCGCGTGCGTGTAGGCGAGCGCGTGTGCGTGCGTGCGTGTGCGCGTGTGCGTGCGTGCGTGTGCGCGTGCGTGTGCGCGTGCGTGTAGGCGGGCGCGTGTACGTGTGCGCGTGTGTGCGTGTGCGTGTGTGCCTGTGTGCGTGAGCGATGTGTGTGCGTGTGCGCGTGCGTGTGTGTGCACGCGTGCGTGCTTTTGCGAGCGCGTGTGCATGCGTGTGTGCGTTCGTGCGTGTCTGCGTGCGTGCGCGTTTGCGTGCATGCGCGTGTGCGTGCGTGCGCGTGCGTGCGTGTGTGTGCGTGCGTGTGTGCTTGCGTTCGTACGCATGCGTGCGCGTGTGAGTGCGTGCGCGTGCGTGCGTGTGAGTGCGTGCATGTGTGTGCGTGCGTGATTGTGCGTGTTTGCATGCGTGCGTGTGTGCGTGCGTGCTTGTGCGTTCGTGTTTGCGGGAGCGTGCGTGTGTGCGTGTTTGCATGCGTGCTTGTGCGTGCGTGTGCGCGTGTGCGTGCGTGTGTGCGTGTTTGCATGCGTGCGTTTGTTCGTGCGCGTGCGTGCGTGTGCGTGCGTGCGTACGCGTGCGTGTGCGTGTTCCTACGCGTGTGCGCGTGCGTGCGCGTTTGCCTGTGTGCGTGTGCGCGTGTGTGCGTGTGCGCGTGTGCGCGTGCGTACGTGTGCGCGCGTGCGGTCTTGTGCGCGCGTGCGTGCTTGTGCGTGCGTGTGTGCGTGCGTGCGTGTGCGCGCGTGCGTGCTTGTGCGTGAAAGTGCGCGTGTGCGCGTGTGTGTGCGTGCGTGCGCGTGCGCGTTATTGCGCGTGTTCGTGCGTGCGTGCGTGCGCGTGTGCGTGCATGTGTGCGTGCGTGCGCGTGTGCGTGCGTGCGCGTGCCTGCGTGTGCGTGTTCGTGCGCGTGTGCGCGTGCGTGCGCCTGTGCGTGCGTGAGTGCCCGTGTGTGTGAGTGCGTGCGTGCGTGTGCGTGTTCCTACGCGTGTGCGCGTGCGTGCGCGTGCGTGTAGGCGGGCGCGTGTGCGTGCGTGCGTGTGCGCGTGTGCGTGCGTGCGTGTGCGCGTGCGTGTGCGCGTGCGTGTAGGCGGGCGCGTGTACGTGTGCGCGTGTGTGCCTGTGTGCGTGTGCGCGTGTGTGCGTGTGCGCGTGTGTGCGTGTGCGCGTGCGTGTGTGTGCACGCGTGCGTGCTTTTGCGAGCGCGTGTGCATGCGTGTGTGCGTTCGTGCGTGTCTGCGTGCGTGCGCGTTTGCGTGCATGCGCGTGTGCGTGCGTGCGCGTGCGTGCGTGTGTGTGCGTGCGTGTGTGCTTGCGTTCGTACGCATGCGTGCGCGTGTGAGTGCGTGCGCGTGCGTGCGTGTGAGTGCGTGCATGTGTGTGCGTGCGTGATTGTGCGTGTTTGCATGCGTGCGTGTGTGCGTGCGTGCGTGCTTGTGCGTTCGTGTTTGCGTGTGCGTGCGTGTGTGCGTGTTTGCATGCGTGCTTGTGCGTGCGTGTGCGCGTCTGTGCGTGTGCGGGCTTGTGTGTGTGCGTGTGCGTACGCGCGCGTGTGCGTTTGTGCGCGTGTGTGCGCGTGTGCGCGTGTGTGCGTGTGCACGTGCGTGCGTGTGCGCGCGTGCGTGCTTGTGCGCGCGTGCGTGCTTATGCGTGCGTGTGCGCGTGTGCGCATGTGAGTGCGTG
>JAJPWW010001031.1:737521-760021 GCA_028673005.1 Tanypteryx hageni
CCTGTGTGCGTGAGCGCGTGTGCGCGTGTGCGCGTGTGTGCGTGTGCGCGTGCGTACGTGTGCGCGCGTGCGGTCTTATGCGCGCGTGCGTGCTTGTGCGCGCGTGTGCGCGTGTGTGCGTGCGTGTGCGTGCGCGCGTGAGTGTGTGCGTTCGTGCGCGTGCGTGCGTGCGTGTGCGTGTTCGTGCGCGTGTGCGCGTGCGTGCGCCTGTGCGTGCGCGCGTGCGCGTGTGCGTGCGTGAGTGCCCGTGTGTGTGCGCGTGTGCGTGCGTGTGTGCGTGTTTGCATGCGTGCGTGTGTGCATATGTGTATATATGCATATGCATATTTCAATCCATCCTGCAATTATTTTTTAGGGTTTCCACATCAAATGTTCATTTACTGTGATATTGTGGAATCTCAAATCGTTGGAGATACATGTAACCCGCTTCTAAGAATCGCGAACATGGATACCAAGAAGTACGCGCGTGCGTGCGTGTGCGTGCGTGTAAGCGTGTGCGTGCGCGTGTGCGTGCGTGCTCTTGTGAGTGCGTGCGCGTGCGTGCGTGTGAGTGCGTGCATGTGTGTGCGTGCGTTATTGTGCGTGTTTGCATGCGTACGTGTGTGCGTGCGTGCGTGCTTGTGCGTGCGTGTTTGCGTGTTCGTGCGTGTGTGCGTGTTTGCATGCGTGCTTGTGCGTGCGTGTGTGCGTGTTTGCATGCGTGCGTGTGTGCGTGCGTGCGTGCTTGTGCGTTCGTGTTTGCGTGTGCGTGCGTGTGTGCGTGTTTGCATGCGTGCGTGTGCGCGTGTGCGTGCGTGTGTGTGTGTTTGCATGCGTGCGTGTGTTCGTGCGCGTGCGTGCGTGTGCGTGCGTGTGCGTGTTCCTACGCGTGTGCGCGTGCGTGCGCGTTTGCCTGTGTGCGTGAGCGCGTGTGTGCGTGTGCGCGTGTGTGCGTGTGCGCGTGCGTACGTGTGCGCGCGTGCGGTCTTGTGCGCGCGTGCGTGCTTGTGCGTGCGTGTGCACGTGTGTGCGTGTGTGTGCGTGCGTGCGCGTGCTCGTGATTGCGTGTGTGTGTGTGTGCGTGCGTGCGTGCGTGCGCGTGTGCGTGAGTGTGTGCGTGCGTGCGTGTGCGCGTGTGTGCGTGTGCACGTGTGTGCGTGTGCGCGTGCGTGTGTGTGCACGCGTGCGTGCTTTTGCGAGCGCTTGTGCATGCGCGTGTGCGTGCGTGCGCCTGTGCGTGCGTGCGCGTGCCTGCGTGTGTGTGCGTGCGTGTGTGTGTGCGTGTGCGCGTGTGCGCGTGTGTGCGCGTGTGCGCGTGTGCACGTGCGTGCTTGTGCGCGCGTGCGTGCGTGTGCGTGCGTGTAAGCGTGTGCGTGCGTGTAAGCGTGTGCGTGCGCGTGTGCGTGCGTGCGCGTGTGAGTGCGTGCGCGTGCGTGCGTGTGAGTGCGTGCATGTGTGTGCGTGCGTGATTGTGCGTGTTTGCATGCGTGCGTGTGTGCGTGCGTGCGTGCTTGTGCGTTCGTGTTTGCGTGTGCGTGCGTTTGTGCGTGTTTGCATGCGTGCTTGTGCGTGCGTGTGCGCGTCTGTGCGTGTGCGGGCTTGTGTGTGTGCGTGTGCGTACGCGCGCGTGTGCGTTTGTGTGCGTGTGTGCGCGTGTGTGCGTGTGCACGTGCGTGCGTGTGCGCGCGTGCGTGCTTGTGCGCGCGTGCGTGCATATGCGTGCGTGTGCGCGTGTGCGCATGTGAGTGCGTGCGTGCGCGTGCGCGTGATTGCGTGTGTGTGTGTGTGCGTGCGTGCGTGCGCGTGTGCGTGAGTGTGTGCGTGCGTGTGTGCGTGCGTGCGCGTGTGCGTGCGTGCGCGTGTGCGTGTTGGTGCGCGTGTGCGTGTTGGTGCGCGTGTGCGCTTGCGTGCGCGTGTGCGCGTGCGTACGTGCGTGCGCGCGTGCGCGTGAGTACGTGCGTGCGCGCGTGCTGTCTTGTGCGCGCGTGCGTGCTTGTGCGTGCGTGTGCGCGTGTGCGCGTGTGCGTGCGTGCGTGCGCGTGCGCGTGATTGCGTGTGTGTTTGCGTGCGTGCGTGCGCGTGCGCGTGAGTGTGTGTGTGCGTGCGTGTGTGCGTTTGAGCGTGTGTGCGTGCGTGCGTGCGTGCGTGTGCGTGTTCGTGCGCGTGTGCGCGTGCGTGTGCGCGTGCGTGCGTTCGTGCGTACGTGCGTGCGCGCGTGCGCGGGCGTGCGTGCGCGCGTGCGCGTGTGCGCGCGTGTGTGCCCGTGTGTGCCCGTGTGTGTTCGCGTGTGCGTGCGCGTGTGCGTGCGTGCGTTCGTGCGTGTGTGCGTGTGCGTGCGTGCGTGTGCGTGTTCCTACGCGTGTGCGCGTGCGTGCGCGTGTGCCTGTGTGCGTGTGCGCGTTTGCGCGTGTGTGCGTGCGCGTGCGTGCGTGTGTGTGCGTGCGTGAGTGTGTACGTTCGTGCGCGTGCGTGCGCCTGTGCGTGCGTGAGTGCCCGTGTGTGTGCGCGTGTGCGTGCGTGCGTGTGTGCGTGTTTGCATGAGTGCGTGTGTGCGTGCGTGCGCGTGTGCGTGCGTGCGCGTGCCTGCGTGTGCGTGCGTGAGTGCCCGTGTGTGTGCGCGTGTGCGCGTGTGCGCGTGTGCACTTGTGCGCGTGTGTACGCGTGTGAACGTGCGTGCTTGTGCGCGCCTGCGTGCGTGTGCGTGCGTGTAAGCGTGTGCGTGCGTGTAAGCGTGTGCGTGCGCGTGCGCGTGTGCGTGCGTGCGCGTGTGAGTGCGTGCGCGTGCGTGCGTGTGAGTGCGTGCATGTGTGTGCGTGCGTGATTGTGCGTGTTTGCATGCGTGCGTGTGTGCGTGCGTGCGTGCTTGTGCGTTCGTGTTTGCGTGTGCGTGCGTGTGTGCGTGTTTGCATGCGTGCCTGTGCGTGCGTGTGCGCGTCTGTGCGTGTGCGGGCTTGTGTGTGTGCGTGTGCGTGCGCGCGCGTGTGCGTTTGTGCGCGTGTGTGCGCGTGTGCGCGTGTGTGCGTGTGCACGTACGTGCGTGTGCGCGCGTGCGTGCTTGTGCGCGCGTGCGTGCATGTGCGTGCGCGTGATTGCGTGTGTGTGTGTGTGCGTGCGTGCGTGCGCGTGTGCGTGAGTGTGTGCGTGCGTGTGTGCGTGCGTGCGCGTGTGCGTGCGTGCGCGTGTGCGTGTTGGTGCGCGTGTGCGTGTTGGTGCGCGTGTGCGCGTGCGTGCGCGTGTGCGTGTGCGCGTGCGTACGTGCGTGCGCGCGTGCGCGTGATTGCGTGTGTGTTTGCGTGCGTGCGTGCGCGTGTGCATGAGTGTGTGCGTGCGTGCGTGTGTGCGTTTGAGCGTGTGTGCGTGCGTGCGTGCGTGTGCGTGTTCGTTCGCGTGTGCGCGTGCGTGCGCGTGTGCGCGCGTGCGCGGGCGTGCGTGCGCGCGTGCGCGTGTGCGCGCCCGTGTGTGTTCGCGTGTGCGTGCGCGTGTGCGTGCGTGTGTGCGCGTGTGCGTGCGTGTGTGCGTGCGTGCGTTCGTGCGTGTGTGCGTGTGCGTGCGTGCGTGTGCGTGCGTGCGTGTGCGTGTTCCTACGCGTGTGCGCGTGCGTGCGCGTGTGCCTGTGTGCGTGTGCGCGTTTGCGCGTGTGTGCGTGCGCGCGTGCGTGATTGTGCGTGAAAGTGCGCGTGTGCGCGTGTGAGTGCGTGCGTGCGCGTGCGCGAGATTGTGTGCGTGCGTGCGCGTGTGCGTGCATGTGTGCGTGCGTGCGCGTGCATGTGTGCGTGTGCGCGTGTGCGCGTGTGTGCGTGTGCACGTGCGTGCGTGTGCGTGCGTGCGTGCTTGTGCGCGCGTGCGTGCTTGTGCGTGAAAGTGCGCGTGTGCGCGTGTGTGTGCGTGCGTGCGCGTGCGCGTTATTGCGCGTGTTCGTGCGTGCGTGCGCGTGTGCGTGCATGTGTGCGTGCGTGCGCGTGTGCGTGCGTGCGCGTGCCTGCGTGTGTGTGCGTGCGTGTGTGTGCGCGTGTGCGCGTGTGCGCGTGTGCACGTGCTTGCTTGTGCGCGCGTGCGTGCGTGTGCGTGCGTGTAAGCGTGTGCGTGCGCGTGCGCGTGTGCGTGCGTGCGCGTGTGAGTGCGTGCGCGTGCGTGCGCGTGCGTGCGTGTGTGCGTGCGTGCGCGTGCGCGCGTGAGTGTGTGCGTTCGTGCGCGTGCGTGCGTGCGTGTGCGTGTTCGTGCGCGTGTGCGCGTGCGCGAGATTGTGTGCGTGCGCATGTACGTGCGTGCGTGCGTGCGCGTGTGCGTGCATGTGTGCTTGTGCGCGTGTGTGCGTGTGCACGTGCGTGCGTGTGCGTGCGTGCGTGCTTGTGCGCGCGTGCGTGCTTGTGCGTGAAAGTGCGCGTGTGCGCGTGCGTGCGCGTGCGTGTAGGCGGGCGCGTGTGCGTGCGTGCGTGTGCGCGTGTGCGTGCGTGCGTGTGCGCGTGCGCTTGCGTGTGCGCGTGCGTGTAGGCGGGCGCGTGTGCGTGTGCGCGTGCGTACGTGCGTGCGCGCGTGCCCGTGAGTACGTGCGTGCGCGCGTGCGGTCTTGTGCGCGCGTGCGTGCTTGTGCGTGCGTGTGCGCGTGTGCGCGTGTGCGTGCGTGTGTGCGCGTGATTGCGTGTGTGTTTGCGTGCGTGCGTGCGCGTGTGCGTGAGTGTGTGCGTGCGTGCGTGTGTGCGTTTGAGCGTGTGTGCGTGCGTGCGTGCGTGTGCGTGTTCGTGCGCGTGTGCGCGTGCGTGCGCGTGTGCGTGTGCGCGTGCGTACGTGCGTGCGCGCGTGCGCAGGCGTGCGTGCGCGCGTGCGCGTGTGCGCGCGTGCGTGCCCGTGTGTGTTCGCGTGTGCGTGCGCGTGTGCGTGCGTGTGTGCGCGTGTGCGTGCGTGTGTGCGTGCGTGCGTTCATGCGTGTGTGCGTGTGCATGCGTGCGTGTGCGTGCGCGTGCGTGTGCGTGTTCCTACGCGTGCGTGTAGGCGGGCGCGTGTACGTGTGCGCGTGTGTGCGTGTGCGTGTGTGCCTGTGTGCGTGTGCGCGTGTGTGCGTGTGCGATGTGTGTGCGTGTGCGCGTGCGTGTGTGTGCACGCGTGCGTGCTTTTGCGAGCGCGTGTGCATGCGTGTGTGCGTTCGTGCGTGTCTGCGTGCGTGCGCGTTTGCGTGCATGCGCGTGTGCGTGCGTGCGCGTGCGTGCGTGTGTGTGCGTGCGTGTGTGCTTGCGTTCGTACGCATGCGTGCGCGTGTGAGTGCGTGCGCGTGCGTGCGTGTGAGTGCGTGCATGTGTGTGCGTGCGTGATTGTGCGTGTTTGCATGCGTGCGTGTGTGCGTGCGTGCTTGTGCGTTCGTGTTTGCGGGTGCGTGCGTGTGTGCGTGTTTGCATGCGTGCTTGTGCGTGCGTGTGCGCGTGTGCGTGCGTGTGTGCGTGTTTGCATGCGTGCGTTTGTTCGTGCGCGTGCGTGCGTGTGCGTGCGTGCGTACGCGTGCGTGTGCGTGTTCCTACGCGTGTGCGCGTGCGTGCGCGTTTGCCTGTGTGCGTGTGCGCGTGTGTGCGTGTGCGCGTGTGTGCGTGTGCGCGTGCGTACGTGTGCGTGCGTGTGCGCGTGTTTGCGTGCGTGTGCGTGCGCGCGTGAGTGTGCGCGTTCGTGCGCGTGCGTGCGTGCGTGTGCGTGTTCGTGCGCGTGTGCGCGTGCGTGCGCCTGTGCGTGCGCGCGTGCGCGTGTGCGTGCGTGAGTGCCCGTGTATGTGCGCGTGTGCGTGCGTGTGTGCGTGTTTGCATGCGTGCGTGTGTGCATATGCGTGCGTGCGTGTGCGTGCGTGCGTGAGTGTGCGTGCGTTCGTGCGCGTGCGTGTGAGTGCGTGCGTGCTTGTGCGTGTTCCTACGCGTGTGCGCGTGCGTGCGCGTGCGTGTAGGCGGGCGCGTGTGCGTGCGTGCGTGTGCGCGTGTGCGTGCGTGCGTGTGCGCGTGCGTGTGCGCGTGCGTGTAGGCGGGCGCGTGTACGTGTGCGCGTGTGTGCGTGTGCGTGTGTGGCTGTGTGCGTGTGCGCGTGTGTGCGTGTGCGATGTGTGTGCGTGTGCGCGTGCGTGTGTGCGTTCCTGCGTGTCTGCGTGCGTGCGCGTTTGCGTGCATGCGCGCGTGCTGTCTTGTGCGCGCGTGCGTGCTTGTGCGTGCGTGTGCGCGTGTGCGCGTGTGCGTGCGTGCGTGCGCGTGCGCGTGATTGCGTGTGTGTTTGCGTGCGTGCGTGCGCGTGTGCGTGAGTGTGTGTGTGCGTGCGTGTGTGCGTTTGAGCGTGTGTGCGTGCGTGCGTGCGTGTGCGTGTTCGTGCGCGTGTGCGCGTGCGTGCGCGTATGCGTGTGTTCGTGCGTACGTGCGTGCGCGCGTGCGCGGGCGTGCGTGCGCGCGTGCGCGTGCCTGCGTGTGTGTGCGTGTGTGTGTGCGTGTGCGCGTGTGCGCGTGTGCACTTGTGCGCGTGTGTACGCGTGTGAACGTGCGTGCTTGTGCGCGCCTGCGTGCGTGTGCGTGCGTGTAAGCGTGTGCGTGCGCGTGCGCGTGTGCGTGCGCGTGTGAGTGCGTGCGCGTGCGTGCATGTGAGTGCGTGCATGTGTGTGCGTGCGTGATTGTGCGTGTTTGCATGCGTGCGTGTGTGCGTGCGTGCTTGTGCGTTCGTGTTTGCGGGTGCGTTTGTGTGTGCGTGTTTGCATGCGTGCTTGTGCGTGCGTGTGCGCGTGTGCGTGCGTGTGTGCGTGTTTGCATGCGTGCGTTTGTTCGTGCGCGTGCGTGCGTGTGCGTGCGTGCGTACGCGTGCGTGTGCGTGTTCCTACGCGTGTGCGCGTGCGTGCGCGTTTGCCTGTGTGCGTGTGCGCGTGTGTGCGTGTGCGCGTGTGTGCGTGTGCGCGTGCGTACGTGTGCGTGCGTGTGCGCGTGTTTGCGTGCGTGTGCGTGCGCGCGTGAGTGTGCGCGTTCGTGCGCGTGCGTGCGTGCGTGTGCGTGTTCGTGCGCGTGTGCGCGTGCGTGCGCCTGTGCGTGCGCGCGTGCGCGTGTGCGTGCGTGAGTGCCCGTGTGTGTGCGCGTGTGCGTGCGTGTGTGCGTGTTTGCATGCGTGCGTGTGTGCATATGCGTGCGTGCGTGCTTGTGTGCGCGTGCGTGCTTGTGCGTGAAAGTGCGCGTGTGCGCGTGTGTGTGCGTGCGTGCGCGTGCGCGTTATTGCGCGTGTTCGTGCGTGCGTGCGTGCGTGCGCGTGTGCGTGCATGTGTGCGTGCGTGCGCGTGTGCGTGCGTGCGCGTGCGCGCGTGAGTGTGCGTGTTCGTGCGCGTGCGTGCGTGTGCGTGTTCGTTCGCGTGTGCGCGTGCGTGCGCCTGTGCGTGCGCGCGTGCGCGTGTGCGTGCGTGAGTGCCCGTGTATGTGCGCGTGTGCGTGCGTGTGTGCGTGTTTGCATGCGTGCGTGTGTGCATATGCGTGCGTGCGTGTGCGTGCGTGCGTGAGTGTGCGTGCGTTCGTGCGCGTGCGTGTGAGTGCGTGCGTGCTTGTGCGTGTTCCTACGCGTGTGCGCGTGCGTGCGCGTGCGTGTAGGCGGGCGCGTGTGCGTGCGTGCGTGTGCGCGTGTGCGCGTGCGTGTGCGCGTGCGTGTAGGCGGGCGCGTGTACGTGTGCGCGTGTGTGCGTGTGCGTGTGTGGCTGTGTGCGTGTGCGCGTGTGTGCGTGTGCGATGTGTGTGCGTGTGCGCGTGCGTGTGTGCGTTCGTGCGTGTCTGCGTGCGTGCGCGTTTGCGTGCATGCGCGCGTGCTGTCTTGTGCGCGCGTGCGTGCTTGTGCGTGCGTGTGCGCGTGTGCGCGTGTGCGTGCGTGCGTGCGCGTGCGCGTGATTGCGTGTGTGTTTGCGTGCGTGCGTGCGCGTGTGCGTGAGTGTGTGTGTGCGTGCGTGTGTGCGTTTGAGCGTGTGTGCGTGCGTGCGTGCGTGTGCGTGTTCGTGCGCGTGTGCGCGTGCGTGCGCGTATGCGTGTGTTCGTGCGTACGTGCGTGCGCGCGTGCGCGTGCCTGCGTGTGTGTGCGTGTGTGTGTGCGTGTGCGCGTGTGCGCGTGTGCGCGTGTGCACTTGTGCGCGTGTGTACGCGTGTGAACGTGCGTGCTTGTGCGCGCCTGCGTGCGTGTGCGTGCGTGTAAGCGTGTGCGTGCGTGTAAGCGTGTGCGTGCGCGTGCGCGTGTGCGTGCGCGTGTGAGTGCGTGCGCGTGCGTGCGTGTGAGTGCGTGCATGTGTGTGCGTGCGTGATTGTGCGTGTTTGCATGCGTGCGTGTGTGCATGCTTGCGTGCTTGTGCGTTCGTGTTTGCGGGTGCGTGCGTGTGTGCGTGTTTGCATGCGTGCCTGTGCGTGCGTGTGCGCGTCTGTGCGTGTGCGGGCTTGTGTGTGTGCGTGTGCGTGCGCGCGCGCGTGCGTTTGTGCGCGTGTGTGCGCGTTTGCGCGTGTGTGCGCGTTTGCGCGTGTGTGCGTGTGCACGTACGTGCGTGTGCGCGCGTGCGTGCTTGTGCGCGCGTGCGTGCTTGTGCGTGCGCGTGCGCGTGATTGCGTGTGTGTGTGTGTGCGTGCGTGCGCGTGTGCGTGAGTGTGTGCGTGCGTGTGTGCGTGCGTTCGCGTGTGCGTGTTGGTGCGCGTGTGCGTGTTGGTGCGCGTGTGCGCGTTCGTGCGCGTGTGCGTGTGCGCGTGCGTACGTGCGTGCGCGCGTGCGCGTGAGTACGTGCGTGCGCGCGTGCGGTCTTGTGCGCGCGTGCGTGCTTGTGCGTGCGTGTGCGCGTGTGCGCGTGTGCGTGCGTGCGTGCGCGTGCGCGTGATTGCGTGTGTGTTTGCGTGCGTGCGTGCGCGTGTGCGTGAGTGTGTGCGTTTGAGCGTGTGTGCGTGCGTGCGTGCGTGCGTGTGCGTGTTCGTGCGCGTGTGCGCGTGCGTGCGCGTGTGCGTGTGCGCGTGCGTACGTGCGTGCGCGTGTGCGCGCCCGTGTGTGTTCGCGTGTGCGTGCGCGTGTGCGTGCGTGTGTGCACGTGTGCGTGCGTGTGTGCGTGCGTGCGTTCGTGCGTGTGTGCGTGTGCGCGCGTGCGTGTGCGTGCGCGTGATTGCGTGTGTGTTTGCGTGCGTGCGTGCGCGTGTGCGTGAGTGTGTGTGTGCGTGCGTGTGTGCGTTTGAGCGTGTGTGCGTGCGTGCGTGTGTGCGTGTGCGTGTTCGTGCGCGTGTGCGCGTGCGTGTTCGCGTGCGTGCGTTCGTGCGTACGTGCGTGCGCGCGTGCGCGGGCGTGCGCGCGTGCGCGGGCGTGCGTGCGCGCGTGCGCGTGTGCGCGCGTGCGTGCCCGTGTGTGTTCGCGTGTGCGTGCGCGTGTGCGTGCGTGCGTTCGTGCGTGTGTGCGTGTGCGTGCGTGCGTGTGCGTGCGTGCGTGTGCGTGTTCCTACGCGTGTGCGCGTGCGTGCGCGTGTGCCTGTGTGCGTGTGCGCGTTTGCGCGTGTGTGCGTGCGCGTGCGTGCGTGTGTGTGCGTGCGTGAGTGTGTACGTTCGTGCGCGTGCGTGCGCCTGTGCGTGCGTGAGTGCCCGTGTGTGTGCGCGTGTGCGTGCGTGCGTGTGTGCGTGTTTGCATGCGTGCGTGTGTGCGTGCGTGCGCGTGTGCGTGCGTGCGCGTGCCTGCGTGTGCGTGCGTGAGTGCCCGTGTGTGTGCGCGTGTGCGCGTGTGCGCGTGTGCACTTGTGCGCGTGTGTACGCGTGTGAACGTGCGTGCTTGTGCGCGCCTGCGTGCGTGTGCGTGCGTGTAAGCGTGTGCGTGCGTGTAAGCGTGTGCGTGCGCGTGCGCGTGTGCGTGCGTGCGCGTGTGAGTGCGTGCGCGTGCGTGCGTGTGAGTGCGTGCATGTGTGTGCGTGCGTGATTGTGCGTGTTTGCATGCGTGCGTGTGTGCGTGCGTGCGTGCTTGTGCGTTCGTGTTTGCGGGTGCGTGCGTGTGTGCGTGTTTGCATGCGTGCCTGTGCGTGCGTGTGCGCGTCTGTGCGTGTGCGGGCTTGTGTGTGTGCGTGTGCGTGCGCGCGCGCGTGCGTTTGTGCGCGTGTGTGCGCGTGTGCGCGTGTGTGCGTGTGCACGTACGTGCGTGTGCGCGCGTGCGTGCTTGTGCGCGCGTGCGTGCATGTGCGTGCGCGTGATTGCGTGTGTGTGTGTGTGCGTGCGTGCGTGCGCGTGTGCGTGAGTGTGTGCGTGCGTGTGTGCGTGCGTGCGCGTGTGCGTGCGTGCGCGTGTGCGTGTTGGTGCGCGTGTGCGTGTTGGTGCGCGTGTGCGCGTGCGTGCGCGTGTGCGTGTGCGCGTGCGTACGTGCGTGCGCGCGTGCGCGTGATTGCGTGTGTGTTTGCGTGCGTGCGCGTGTGCGTGAGTGTGTGCGTGCGTGCGTGTGTGCGTTTGAGCGTGTGTGCGTTCGTGCGTGCGTGTGCGTGTTCGTTCGCGTGTGCGCGTGCGTGCGCGTGTGAGTGCGTGCGCGTGCGTGCGTGTGAGTGCGTGCATGTGTGTTCGTGCGTGATTGTGCGTGTTTGCATGCGTGCGTGTGTGCGTGTGTGCGTGCTTGTGCGTTCGTGTTTGCGTGTGCGTGCGTGTGTGCGTGTTTGCATGCGTGCGTGTGCGCGTGTGCGTGCGTGTGTGTGTGTTTGCATGCGTGCGTGTGTTCGTGCGCGTGCGTGCGTGTGCGTGCTTGCGTACGCGTGCGTTTGCGTGTTCCTACGCGTGTGCGCGTGCGTGCGCGTTTGCCTGTGTGCGTGAGCGCGTGTGTGCGTGTGCGCGTGTGCGTGAGTGTGTGCGTGCGTGTGTGCGTGCGTTCGCGTGTGCGTGTTGGTGCGCGTGTGCGTGTTGGTGCGCGTGTGCGCGTTCGTGCGCGTGTGCGTGTGCGCGTGCGTACGTGCGTGCGCGCGTGCGCGTGAGTACGTGCGTGCGCGCGTGCGGTCTTGTGCGCGCGTGCGTGCGTGTGCGTGCGTGCGTGCGCGTGCGCGTGATTGCGTGTGTGTTTGCGTGCGTGCGTGCGCGTGTGCGTGAGTGTGTGCATTTGAGCGTGTGTGCGTGCGTGCGTGCGTGCGTGTGCGTGTTCGTGCGCGTGTGCGCGTGCGTGCACGTGTGCGTGCGTGTGTGCGTGCGTGCGTTCGTGCGTGTGTGCGTGTGCGCGCGTGCGTGTGCGTGCGTGCGTGTGCGTGTTCCTACGCGTGTGCGCGTGCGTGCGCGTGTGCCTGTGTGCGTGTGCGCGTTTGCGCGTGTGTGCGTGCGCGCGTGCGTGCTTGTGCGTGAAAGTGCGCGTGTGCGCGTGTGTGTGCGTGCGTGCGCGTGCGCGAGATTGTGTGCGTGCGTGCGTGCGTGCGTGCGTGCGCGTGTGCGTGTTCCTACGCGTGTGCGCGTGCGTGCGCGTGCGTGCGCGTGCGTGTAGGCGGGCGCGTGTGCGTGCGTGCGTGTGCGCGTGTGCTTGCATGCGTGTGCGCGTGCGCTTGCGTGTGCGCGTGCGTGTAGGCGGGCGCGTGTGCGTGTGCGCGTGCGTACGTGCGTGCGCGTGATTGCGTGTGTGTTTGCGTGCGTGCGTGCGCGTGTGCGTGAGTGTGTGCGTGAGTGCGTGTGTGCGTTTGAGCGTGTGTGCGTGCGTGCGTGTGCGTGTTCGTGCGCGTGTGCGCGTGCGTGCGCGTGAGCGTGTGCGTGTGCACGTGCGTGCTTGTGCGCGCGTGCGTGCGTGTGCGTGCGTGTAAGCGTGTGCGTGCCTGTAAGCGTGTGCGTGCGCGTGCGCGTGTGCGTGCGTGCGTGCGTGCGTTCGTGCGTGTGTGCGTGTGCGCGCGTGCGTGTGCGTGCGTGCGTGTGCGTGTTCCTACGCGTGTGCGCGTGCGTGCGCGTGTGCCTGTGTGCGTGTGCGCGTTTGCGCGTGTGTGCGTGCGCGCGTGCGTGCTTGTGCGTGAAAGTGCGCGTGTGCGCGTGTGTGTGCGTGCGTGCGCGTGCGCGAGATTGTGTGCGTGCGTGCGTGCGTGCGCGTGTGCGTGTTCCTACGCGTGTGCGCGTGCGTGCGCGTGCGTGCGCGTGCGTGTAGGCGGGCGCGTGTGCGTGCGTGCGTGTGCGCGTGTGCGTGCATGCGTGTGCGCGTGCGCTTGCGTGTGCGCGTGCGTGTAGGCGGGCGCGTGTGCGTGTGCGCGTGCGTACGTGCGTGCGCGCGTGCGCGTGAGTACGTGAGTGCGCGCGTGCGCGTGTGCGTGCGTGCGTGCGCGTGCGCGTGATTGCGTGTGTGTTTGCGTGCGTGCGTGCGCGTGTGCGTGACTGTGTGCGTGAGTGCGTGTGTGCGTTTGAGCGTGTGTGCGTGCGTGCGTGCGTGTGCGTGTTCGTGCGCGTGTGCGCGTGCGTGCGTGCGTGCGTGCGCGTGCGCGTGATTGCGTGTGTGTTTGCGTGCGTGCGTGCGCGTGCGCGTGAGTGTGTGCGTGAGTGCGTGTGTGCGTTTGAGCGTGTGTGCGTGCGTGCGTGCGTGTGCGTGTTCGTGCGCGTGTGCGCGTGCGTGCGCGTGAGCGTGTGCGTGTGCACGTGCGTGCTTGTGCGCGCGTGCGTGCGTGTGCGTGCGTGTAAGCGTGTGCGTGCGTGTAAGCGTGTGCGTGCGCGTGCGCGTGTGCGCGCTTGCGTGCCCGTGTGTGTTCGCGTGTGCATGCGCGTGTGCGTGCGTGTGTGCGCGTGTGCGTGCGTGTGTGCGTGCGTGCGTTCGTGCGTGTGTGCGTGTGCGTGCGTGCGTGTGCGTGCGTGCGTGCGCGTGCGTGTGCGTGTTCCTACGCGTGTGCGCGTGCGTGCGCGTGTGCCTGTGTGCGTGTGCGCGTTTGCGCGTGTGTGCGTGTGCGCGTGCGCGTGTGCGCGTGTGTGTGCGTGCGTGCGCGTGCGCGAGATTGTGTGCGTGCGTGCGTGCGCATGTGCGTGCGTGCGTGCGCGTGTGCGTGCATGTGTGCTTGTGCGCGTGTGTGCGTGTGCACGTGCGTGCGTGTGCGTGCGTGCGTGCTTGTGCGCGCGTGCGTGCTTGTGCGTGAAAGTGCGCGTGTGCGCGTGTGTGTGCGTGCGTGCGCGTGCGCGTTATTGCTTGTGTTCGTGCGTGCGTGCGTGCGTGCGCGTGTGCGTGCATGTGTGCGTGCGTGCGCGTGTGCGTGCGTGCGCGTGCCTGCGTGTTTGTGCGTGCGTGTGTGTGCGCGTGTGCGCGTGTGCGCGTGTGCACGTGCGTGCTTGTGCGCGCGTGCGTGCGTGTGCGTGCGTGTAAGCGTGTGCGTGCGTGTAAGCGTGTGCGTGCGCGTGCGCGTGTGCGTGCGTGCGCGTGTGAGTGCGTGCGCGTGCGTGCGTGTGAGTGCGTGCATGTGTGTGCGTGCGTGATTGTGCGTGTTTGCATGCGTGCGTGTGTGCGTGTGTGCGTGCTTGTGCGTTCGTGTTTGCGTGTGCGTGCGTGTGTGCGTGTTTGCATGCGTGCGTGTGCGCGTGTGCGTGCGTGTGTGTGTGTTTGCATGCGTGCGTGTGTTCGTGCGCGTGCGTGCGTGTGCGTGCGTGCGTGTGCGCGTGCGTACGTGTGCGCGCGTGCGTGCTTGTGCGTGCGTGTGCGCGTGTTTGCGTGCGTGTGCGTGCGCGCGTGAGTGTGTGCGTTCGTGCGCGTGCGTGCGTGCGTGTGCGTGTTCGTGCGCGTGTGCGCGTGCGTGCGCCTGTGCGTGCGCGCGTGCGCGTGTGCGTGCGTGAGTGCCCGTGTATGTGCGCGTGTGCGTGCGTGTGCGCGTGTTTGCATGCGTGCGTGTGTGCATATGCGTGCGTGCGTGTGCGTGCGTGCGTGAGTGTGCGTGCGTTCGTGCGCGTGCGTGTGAGTGCGTGCGTGCTTGTGCGTGTTCCTACGCGTGTGCGCGTGCGTGCGCGTGCGTGTAGGCGAGCGCGTGTGCGTGCGTGCGTGTGCGCGTGTGCGTGCGTGCGTGTGCGCGTGCGTGTGCGCGTGCGTGTAGGCGGGCGCGTGTACGTGTGCGCGTGTGTGCGTGTGCGTGTGTGCCTGTGTGCGTGAGCGATGTGTGTGCGTGTGCGCGTGCGTGTGTGTGCACGCGTGCGTGCTTTTGCGAGCGCGTGTGCATGCGTGTGTGCGTTCGTGCGTGTCTGCGTGCGTGCGCGTTTGCGTGCATGCGCGTGTGCGTGCGTGCGCGTGCGTGCGTGTGTGTGCGTGCGTGTGTGCTTGCGTTCGTACGCATGCGTGCGCGTGTGAGTGCGTGCGCGTGCGTGCGTGTGAGTGCGTGCATGTGTGTGCGTGCGTGATTGTGCGTGTTTGCATGCGTGCGTGTGTGCGTGCGTGCTTGTGCGTTCGTGTTTGCGGGAGCGTGCGTGTGTGCGTGTTTGCATGCGTGCTTGTGCGTGCGTGTGCGCGTGTGCGTGCGTGTGTGCGTGTTTGCATGCGTGCGTTTGTTCGTGCGCGTGCGTGCGTGTGCGTGCGTGCGTACGCGTGCGTGTGCGTGTTCCTACGCGTGTGCGCGTGCGTGCGCGTTTGCCTGTGTGCGTGTGCGCGTGTGTGCGTGTGCGCGTGTGCGCGTGCGTACGTGTGCGCGCGTGCGGTCTTGTGCGCGCGTGCGTGCTTGTGCGTGCGTGTGTGCGTGCGTGCGTGTGCGCGCGTGCGTGCTTGTGCGTGAAAGTGCGCGTGTGCGCGTGTGTGTGCGTGCGTGCGCGTGCGCGTTATTGCGCGTGTTCGTGCGTGCGTGCGTGCGCGTGTGCGTGCATGTGTGCGTGCGTGCGCGTGTGCGTGCGTGCGCGTGCCTGCGTGTGCGTGTTCGTGCGCGTGTGCGCGTGCGTGCGCCTGTGCGTGCGCGCGTGCGCGTGTGCGTGCGTGAGTGCCCGTGTGTGTGAGTGCGTGCGTGCGTGTGCGTGTTCCTACGCGTGTGCGTGCGTGCGTGTGCGCGTGTGCGTGCGTGCGTGTGCGCGTGCGTGTGCGCGTGCGTGTAGGCGGGCGCGTGTACGTGTGCGCGTGTGTGCCTGTGTGCGTGTGCGCGTGTGTGCGTGTGCGCGTGTGTGCGTGTGCGCGTGCGTGTGTGTGCACGCGTGCGTGCTTTTGCGAGCGCGTGTGCATGCGTGTGTGCGTTCGTGCGTGTCTGCGTGCGTGCGCGTTTGCGTGTATGCGCGTGTGAGTGCGTGCGCGTGCGTGCGTGTGAGTGCGTGCATGTGTGTGCGTGCGTGATTGTGCGTGTTTGCATGCGTGCGTGTGTGCGTGCGTGCGTGCTTGTGCGTTCGTGTTTGCGTGTGCGTGCGTGTGTGCGTGTTTGCATGCGTGCTTGTGCGTGCGTGTGCGCGTCTGTGCGTGTGCGGGCTTGTGTGTGTGCGTGTGCGTACGCGCGCGTGTGCGTTTGTGCGCGTGTGTGCGCGTGTGCGCGTGTGTGCGTGTGCACGTGCGTGCGTGTGCGCGCGTGCGTGCTTGTGCGCGCGTGCGTGCTTGTGCGCGCGTGCGTGCTTATGCGTGCGTGTGCGCGTGTGCGCATGTGAGTGCGTGCGTGCGCGTGCGCGTGATTGCGTGTGTGTGTGTGTGCGTGCGTGCGTGCGCGTGTGCGTGAGTGTGTGCGTGCGTGTGTGCGTGCGTGCGCGTGTGCGTGCGTGCGCGTGTGCGTGTTGGTGCGCGTGTGCGTGTTGGTGCGCGTGTGCGCGTGTGCGTGTGCGCGTGCGTACGTGCGTGCGCGCGTGCGCGGGCGTGCGTGCGTGCGCGCGTGCTGTCTTGTGCGCGCGTGCGTGCTTGTGCGTGCGTGTGCGCGTGTGCGCGTGTGCGTGCGTGCGTGCGCGTGCGCGTGATTGCGTGTGTGTTTGCGTGCGTGCGTGCGCGTGTGCGTGAGTGTGTGTGTGCGTGCGTGTGTGCGTTTGAGCGTGTGTGCGTGCGTGCGTGCGTGTGCGTGTTCGTGCGCGTGTGCGCGTGCGTGCGCATATGCGTGTGTGTGCGTGTGTGTGTGCGTGTGCGCGTGTGCGCGTGTGCGCGTGTGCACTTGTGCGCGTGTGTACGCGTGTGAACGTGCGTGCTTGTGCGCGCCTGCGTGCGTGTGCGTGCGTGTAAGCGTGTGCGTGCGCGTGCGCGTGTGCGTGCGCGTGCGCGTGTGCGTGCGCGTGTGAGTGCGTGCGCGTGCGTGCGTGTGAGTGCGTGCATGTGTGTGCGTGCGTGATTGTGCGTGTTTGCATGCGTGCGTGTGTGCATGCTTGCGTGCTTGTGCGTTCGTGTTTGCGGGTGCGTGCGTGTGTGCGTGTTTGCATGCGTGCCTGTGCGTGCGTGTGCGCGTCTGTGCGTGTGCGGGCTTGTGTGTGTGCGTGTGCGTGCGCGCGCGCGTGCGTTTGTGCGCGTGTGTGCGCGTGTGCGCGTGTGTGCGTGTGCACGTACGTGCGTGTGCGCGCGTGCGTGCTTGTGCGCGCGTGCGTGCTTGTGCGTGCGCGTGCGCGTGATTGCGTGTGTGTGTGTGTGCGTGCGTGCGCGTGTGCGTGAGTGTGTGCGTGCGTGTGTGCGTGCGTTCGCGTGTGCGTGTTGGTGCGCGTGTGCGTGTTGGTGCGCGTGTGCGCGTTCGTGCGCGTGTGCGTGTGCGCGTGCGTACGTGCGTGCGCGCGTGCGCGTGAGTACGTGCGTGCGCGCGTGCGGTCTTGTGCGCGCGTGCGTGCTTGTGCGTGCGTGTGCGCGTGTGCGCGTGTGCGTGCGTGCGTGCGCGTGCGCGTGATTGCGTGTGTGTTTGCGTGCGTGCGTGCGCGTGTGCGTGAGTGTGTGCGTTTGAGCGTGTGTGCGTGCGTGCGTGCGTGCGTGTGCGTGTTCGTGCGCGTGTGCGCGTGCGTGCGCGTGTGCGTGTGCGCGTGCGTACGTGCGTGCGCGTGTGCGCGCCCGTGTGTGTTCGCGTGTGCGTGCGCGTGTGCGTGCGTGTGTGCACGTGTGCGTGCGTGTGTGCGTGCGTGCGTTCGTGCGTGTGTGCGTGTGCGCGCGTGCGTGTGCGTGCGTGCGTGTGCGTGTTCCTACGCGTGTGCGCGTGCGTGCGCGTGTGCCTGTGTGCGTGTGCGCGTTTGCGCGTGTGTGCGTGCGCGCGTGCGTGCTTGTGCGTGAAAGTGCGCGTGTGCGCGTGTGTGTGCGTGCGTGCGCGTGCGCGAGATTGTGTGCGTGCGTGCGTGCGTGCGTGCGTGCGCGTGTGCGTGTTCCTACGCGTGTGCGCGTGCGTGCGCGTGCGTGCGCGTGCGTGTAGGCGGGCGCGTGTGCGTGCGTGCGTGTGCGCGTGTGCGTGCATGCGTGTGCGCGTGCGCTTGCGTGTGCGCGTGCGTGTAGGCGGGCGCGTTTGCGTGTGCGCGTGCGTACGTGCGTGCGCGCGTGCGCGTGAGTACGTGCGTGCGCGCGTGCGCGTGTGCGTGCGTGCGTGCGCGTGCGCGTGATTGCGTGTGTGTTTGCGTGCGTGCGCGCGCGTGTGCGTGAGTGTGTGCGTGAGTGCGTGTGTGCGTTTGAGCGTGTGTGCGTGCGTGCGTGCGTGTGCGTGTTCGTGCGCGTGTGCGCGTGCGTGCGCGTGAGCGTGTGCGTGTGCACGTGCGTGCTTGTGCGCGCGTGCGTGCGTGTGCGTGCGTGTAAGCGTGTGCGTGCGTGTAAGCGTGTGCGTGCGCGTGCGCGTGTGCGTGCGTGCGTGCGTGCGTGCGTTCGTGCGTGTGTGCGTGTGCGCGCGTGCGTGTGCGTGCGTGCGTGTGCGTGTTCCTACGCGTGTGCGCGTGCGTGCGCGTGTGCCTGTGTGCGTGTGCGCGTTTGCGCGTGTGTGCGTGCGCGCGTGCGTGCTTGTGCGTGAAAGTGCGCGTGTGCGCGTGTGTGTGCGTGCGTGCGCGTGCGCGAGATTGTGTGCGTGCGTGCGTGCGTGCGTGCGCGTGTGCGTGTTCCTACGCGTGTGCGCGTGCGTGCGCGTGCGTGCGCGTGCGTGTAGGCGGGCGCGTGTGCGTGCGTGCGTGTGCGCGTGTGCGTGCATGCGTGTGCGCGTGCGCTTGCGTGTGCGCGTGCGTGTAGGCGGGCGCGTGTGCATGTGCGCGTGCGTACGTGCGTGCGCGCGTGCGCGTGAGTACGTGCGTGCGCGCGTGCGCGTGTGCGTGCGTGCGTGCGCGTGCGCGTGATTGCGTGTGTGTTTGCGTGCGTGCGTGCGCGTGTGCGTGAGTGTGTGCGTGAGTGCGTGTGTGCGTTTGAGCGTGTGTGCGTGCGTGCGTGCGTGTGCGTGTTCGTGCGCGTGTGCGCGTGCGTGCGTGCGTGCGTGCGCGTGCGCGTGATTGCGTGTGTGTTTGCGTGCGTGCGTGCGCGTGCGCGTGAGTGTGTGCGTGAGTGCGTGTGTGCGTTTGAGCGTGTGTGCTTGCGTGCGTGCGTGTGCGTGTTCGTGCGCGTGTGCGCGTGCGTGCGCGTGAGCGTGTGCGTGTGCACGTGCGTGCTTGTGCGCGCGTGCGTGCGTGTGCGTGCGTGTAAGCGTGTGCGTGCGTGTAAGCGTGTGCGTGCGCGTGCGCGTGTGCGCGCTTGCGTGCCCGTGTGTGTTCGCGTGTGCGTGCGCGTGTGCGTGCGTGTGTGCGCGTGTGCGTGCGTGTGTGCGTGCGTGCGTTCGTGCGTGTGTGCGTGTGCGTGCGTGCGTGTGCGTGCGTGCGTGCGCGTGCGTGTGCGTGTTCCTACGCGTGTGCGCGTGCGTGCGCGTGTGCCTGTGTGCGTGTGCGCGTTTGCGCGTGTGTGCGTGTGCGCGTGTGCGCGTGTGTGTGCGTGCGTGCGCGTGCGCGAGATTGTGTGCGTGCGTGCGTGCGCATGTGCGTGCGTGCGTGCGCGTGTGCGTGCATGTGTGATTGTGCACGTGTGCGCGTGTGTGCGTGTGCACGTGCGTGCGTGTGCGTGCGTGCGTGCTTGTGCGCGCGTGCGTGCTTGTGCGTGAAAGTGCGCGTGTGCGCGTGTGTGTGCGTGCGTGCGCGTGCGCGTTATTGCGCGTGTTCGTGCGTGCGTGCGTGCGTGCGCGTGTGCGTGCATGTGTGCGTGCGTGCGCGTGTGCGTGCGTGCGCGTGCCTGCGTGTGTGTGCGTGCGTGTGTGTGCGCGTGTGCGCGTGTGCGCGTGTGCACGTGCGTGCTTGTGCGCGCGTGCGTGCGTGTGCGTGCGTGTAAGCGTGTGCGTGCGTGTAAGCGTGTGCGTGCGCGTGCGCGTGTGCGTGCGTGCGCGTGTGAGTGCGTGCGCGTGCGTGCGTGTGAGTGCGTGCATGTGTGTGCGTGCGTGATTGTGCGTGTTTGCATGCGTGCGTGTGTGCGTGTGTGCGTGCTTGTGCGTTCGTGTTTGCGTGTGCGTGCGTGTGTGCGTGTTTGCATGCGTGCGTGTGCGCGTGTGCGTGCGTGTGTGTGTGTTTGCATGCGTGCGTGTGTTCGTGCGCGTGCGTGCGTTTGCGTGCGTGCGTGTGCGCGTGCGTACGTGTGCGCGCGTGCGTGCTTGTGCGTGCGTGTGCGCGTGTTTGCGTGCGTGTGCGTGCGCGCGTGAGTGTGTGCGTTCGTGCGCGTGCGTGCGTGCGTGTGCGTGTTCGTGCGCGTGTGCGCGTGCGTGCGCCTGTGCGTGCGCGCGTGCGCGTGTGCGTGCGTGAGTGCCCGTGTATGTGCGCGTGTGCGTGCGTGTGCGCGTGTTTGCATGCGTGCGTGTGTGCATATGCGTGCGTGCGTGTGCGTGCGTGCGTGAGTGTGCGTGCGTTCGTGCGCGTGCGTGTGAGTGCGTGCGTGCTTGTGCGTGTTCCTACGCGTGTACGCGTGCGTGCGCGTGCGTGTAGGCGAGCGCGTGTGCGTGCGTGCGTGTGCGCGTGTGCGTGCGTGCGTGTGCGCGTGCGTGTGCGCGTGCGTGTAGGCGGGCGCGTGTACGTGTGCGCGTGTGTGCGTGTGCGTGTGTGCCTGTGTGCGTGAGCGATGTGTGTGCGTGTGCGCGTGCGTGTGTGTGCACGCGTGCGTGCTTTTGCGAGCGCGTGTGCATGCGTGTGTGCGTTCGTGCGTGTCTGCGTGCGTGCGCGTTTGCGTGCATGCGCGTGTGCGTGCGTGCGCGTGCGTGCGTGTGTGTGCGTGCGTGTGTGCTTGCGTTCGTACGCATGCGTGCGCGTGTGAGTGCGTGCGCGTGCGTGCGTGTGAGTGCGTGCATGTGTGTGCGTGCGTGATTGTGCGTGTTTGCATGCGTGCGTGTGTGCGTGCGTGCTTGTGCGTTCGTGTTTGCGGGAGCGTGCGTGTGTGCGTGTTTGCATGCGTGCTTGTGCGTGCGTGTGCGCGTGTGCGTGCGTGTGTGCGTGTTTGCATGCGTGCGTTTGTTCGTGCGCGTGCGTGCGTGTGCGTGCGTGCGTACGCGTGCGTGTGCGTGTTCCTACGCGTGTGCGCGTGCGTGCGCGTTTGCCTGTGTGCGTGTGCGCGTGTGTGCGTGTGCGCGTGTGCGCGTGCGTACGTGTGCGCGCGTGCGGTCTTGTGCGCGCGTGCGTGCTTGTGCGTGCGTGTGTGCGTGCGTGCGTGTGCGCGCGTGCGTGCTTGTGCGTGAAAGTGCGCGTGTGCGCGTGTGTGTGCGTGCGTGCGCGTGCGCGTTATTGCGCGTGTTCGTGCGTGCGTGCGTGCGCGTGTGCGTGCATGTGTGCGTGCGTGCGCGTGTGCGTGCGTGCGCGTGCCTGCGTGTGCGTGTTCGTGCGCGTGTGCGCGTGCGTGCGCCTGTGCGTGCGTGAGTGCCCGTGTGTGTGAGTGCGTGCGTGCGTGTGCGTGTTCCTACGCGTGTGCGCGTGCGTGCGCGTGCGTGTAGGCGGGCGCGTGTGCGTGCGTGCGTGTGCGCGTGTGCGTGCGTGCGTGTGCGCGTGCGTGTGCGCGTGCGTGTAGGCGGGCGCGTGTACGTGTGCGCGTGTGTGCCTGTGTGCGTGTGCGCGTGTGTGCGTGTGCGCGTGTGTGCGTGTGCGCGTGCGTGTGTGTGCACGCGTGCGTGCTTTTGCGAGCGCGTGTGCATGCGTGTGTGCGTTCGTGCGTGTCTGCGTGCGTGCGCGTTTGCGTGCATGCGCGTGTGCGTGCGTGCGCGTGCGTGCGTGTGTGTGCGTGCGTGTGTGCTTGCGTTCGTACGCATGCGTGCGCGTGTGAGTGCGTGCGCGTGCGTGCGTGTGAGTGCGTGCATGTGTGTGCGTGCGTGATTGTGCGTGTTTGCATGCGTGCGTGTGTGCGTGCGTGCGTGCTTGTGCGTTCGTGTTTGCGTGTGCGTGCGTGTGTGCGTGTTTGCATGCGTGCTTGTGCGTGCGTGTGCGCGTCTGTGCGTGTGCGGGCTTGTGTGTGTGCGTGTGCGTACGCGCGCGTGTGCGTTTGTGCGCGTGTGTGCGCGTGTGCGCGTGTGTGCGTGTGCACGTGCGTGCGTGTGCGCGCGTGCGTGCTTGTGCGCGCGTGCGTGCTTATGCGTGCGTGTGCGCGTGTGCGCATGTGAGTGCGTGCGTGCGCGTGCGCGTGATTGCGTGTGTGTGTGTGTGTGTGCGTGCGTGCGTGCGCGTGTGCGTGAGTGTGTGCGTGCGTGTGTGCGTGCGTGCGCGTGTGCGTGCGTGCGCGTGTGCGTGTTGGTGCGCGTGTGCGTGTTGGTGCGCGTGTGCGCGTGTGCGTGTGCGCGTGCGTACGTGCGTGCGCGCGTGCGCGGGCGTGCGTGCGTGCGCGCGTGCTGTCTTGTGCGCGCGTGCGTGCTTGTGCGTGCGTGTGCGCGTGTGCGCGTGTGCGTGCGTGCGTGCGCGTGCGCGTGATTGCGTGTGTGTTTGCGTGCGTGCGTGCGCGTGTGCGTGAGTGTGTGTGTGCGTGCGTGTGTGCGTTTGAGCGTGTGTGCGTGCGTGCGTGCGTGTGCGTGTTCGTGCGCGTGTGCGCGTGCGTGCGCGTATGCGTGTGTTCGTGCGTACGTGCGTGCGCGCGTGCGCGGGCGTGCGTGCGCGCGTGCGCGTGCCTGCGTGTGTGTGCGTGTGTGTGTGCGTGTGCGCGTGTGCGCGTGTGCGCGTGTGCACTTGTGCGCGTGTGTACGCGTGTGAACGTGCGTGCTTGTGCGCGCCTGCGTGCGTGTGCGTGCGTGTAAGCGTGTGCGTGCGCGTGCGCGTGTGCGTGCGCGTGTGAGTGCGTGCGCGTGCGTGCGTGTGAGTGCGTGCATGTGTGTGCGTGCGTGATTGTGCGTGTTTGCATGCGTGCGTGTGTGCATGCTTGCGTGCTTGTGCGTTCGTGTTTGCGGGTGCGTGCGTGTGTGCGTGTTTGCATGCGTGCCTGTGCGTGCGTGTGCGCGTCTGTGCGTGTGCGGGCTTGTGTGTGTGCGTGTGCGTGCGCGCGCGCGTGCGTTTGTGCGCGTGTGTGCGCGTGTGCGTGCGTGCGCGTGCGCGTGATTGCGTGTGTGTTTGCGTGCGTGCGTGCGCGTGTGCGTGAGTGTGTGCGTTTGAGCGTGTGTGCGTGCGTGCGTGCGTGCGTGTGCGTGTTCGTGCGCGTGTGCGCGTGCGTGCGCGTGTGCGTGTGCGCGTGCGTACGTGCGTGCGCGTGTGCGCGCCCGTGTGTGTTCGCGTGTGCGTGCGCGTG